>OY992884.1:76517149-76677149 GCA_963921405.1 Cepaea hortensis | reverse complement strand
CTCAGCCCGTTACTGAGATATTGAATTTTATATTGAGGCAACCAAAAAAAAACACACTATAGTTTATCCTGCATCTGATTTCGAGTCTGAGACAGGTAGGCAATGTCGTCAACAGAGTCCAGATAATCGAGATGTTTTGTAAGGGGCGTCCATTGAATTCAATTTCTGGCAGTGCTTGTTGGTGTCCTCATTATGCTGTCAATAATCAGAAAGAATAGCCAGGGAGACAGAAGGCATCCCTGTCTCACTCCTGTTCTAATCTCGAATGCCTCCATTAGTTGTCCCTTATGAAGGACCCCGCTCTTCATGACACTATACGTTGCCTTTACCAATTTAATGAATTTCTGTGGGATTTCATGTCTCACCAATTTCCAGAGATGTCCTATCAACGCTATCAAAGGTCTTTTCGTAGTCAACAAATCCAATATAAAGTGATGAGTTCAATTCGATACTTTGTTCTATTATTATGTGCATTGTGACTATCTGATCAGTGCAGGATCTACGTGGTCGGAGACCGGCCTATTCACCCCTTAGTTGTTTGTCAGTGGCATCTCGTAAACTCTACAGAATGATCTTGCTTAATCTCTTCACAGGAACTGGCAGTGACATGATTCCTCTATAATATTCACACTCCTGTATGTTCCCTTTCAGCTTCACTAGATATCCTTCTCTCCAGTTTGCTGGTATGTCTTCACTTTCCCAAATGCTGGTAAATAACCTATGCTGTAGTTCAGTGTAGTCGTTTACGTTAGATTTTGAAATTGTATCAATATAAGCACGCACACACACACACACACACACACACACACACACACACACACACACACACACACACACACACACACACACACACACACACACACACACACACACACACACACACACACACACACACACACACACACACACACACACACACACACACACACACACACACACACACACACACACACACACACACACACACACACACACACACACACACACACACACACACACACACACACACACACACACACACACACACACACACACACACACACACACACACACACACACACACACACACACACACACACACACACACACACACACACACACACACACACACACACACACACACACACACACACACACACACACACACACACACACACACACACACACACACACACACACACACACACACACACACACACACACACACACATATATATATATATATATATATATATATATATATATATATATATATATATATATATGCTTCATAGATTATACTAAGGTATTTGATAAAATAAAACATGATTAAACGATTAAAATTATGCAAGATATTAACATTGATTGGAAAGATCTCAGAATAATGAAAACATATTTATTGGAACCAGATAGCAGCAATTAAAATGGAAAATAAAGAAGGATATTATGAACACATAAAGCTGGGAGTAAAACAGGGATGTGTTTTGTCACCGGATCTCTTCTCCCTCTATAGCGAAGTAATAATGAAAGAGATCAAAGGAAAGCCAGGAATAATATTCGGAGGTTATAAAATAAATAATATACGTTATGCAGATGACACAGTATTGATGGCGGATAATGCAAAAGATCTACAACAACTGCTGTACATTGTAGTAACAGAAAGTGCAAAGAATGGACTCTCCTTGAATATCAAGAAAACAGTAACAATGGTGATACCAAAGAAACAAGTAACACCTAAATGTGAAATAGAGATAGAGGGAACATTCTTCACCAAGTGGATAGTTTTAAATACCTAGGGACATTTATAGCATCAGATGAAAGATGCACAACAGAGATTAAGAGCATAATAGGGCAAGAAAAGGCTGCATTTAAGAAAATGAAGAATGGTTTATGCAATAAGTCACTATCATTGAATGTAAGAAAGAGCTTGCTAGGGTGCTATATAGAACCTGTTTTGCTGTATGGCTGTGAATCTTGGAATGTAAATGAACAAATTAGGAAGAGATTGGAAGCAACAGATATGTGGTTCCTGAGATGAATGCTGCGAATTCCTTGGACTGCCAAAGTAACTAACAACACATGCCTGAAAGAGACTAATGAAACTAGAACATTATATACAGCAATAAGAAAGAGGCAAACATCTTTCTTTGGCTATGTGATGAGAAGAGAGGCATTGGAGAACATCGTGACAACTGGAATGATAAATGGGAAGAGAGGCAGAGGCAGACCAAGATACATTATGCTGGATGGATTACGACTGTGGCATGGAGGAATATCAACGGTAGAGGTTATCAAGAAAACCAAAGACCTAGATCTGTGGAGAGTCATGAACGCCTACGCTAGTCGGCATGGCACTTGATGATGATGATCAATACTTCTATTCCAAAATCTCATAGATAGAGGCTCAATTTCCTCTAATGTAATGTTACATGTACCGAGGGGATGCCTTTCCTTTCTTCGTGTATGCTATGTAGTTGATCTTAAACTTCTGCTGCACGTATCGGAGGACTCACGCCATTGTTTTGAATATTTACAGCCTGTCTAATATCATCATACAGCTCTTCCAGATATTCCGTCCCTCTATTGACTATATTATCTTGTCCTGTTAATACTGGACCATATCTGGATTTCAAATATACAATGGCATTTCGTGTTTTCTTACATGTTATTGTTGACATATGTAAATGCGAGTCTTTTCCATAGTTTTCCCATTCTCCAGCCAGACTTATTTAGCCTTTTTGCATTTGTTTACTATTTCTTTAAGTATTCAATTATTCCCGTCTTCATATTGCTTTGTCTTTCTTCTTTAATCCATCATCTGTAAACTTTCGTATTTATTGTACCAAGCTACGTGGAGGGTCCCAAATAACTATGTCACAATGTTTCAAAATTATTCTTTCGCCCTGGCTGGGATAGGTCTTTGCTTGCCAACCCTCCTCCGTTCCCCGGACTCACTGTCACTCTCTCTTTCGACCTCGGGACCTATTCCCTGACGTGTCTTTCTGGCTGATCCATAGATAACACGGTGATCGTTGGAGTAAACTAAAACGTGATTTTATTAACCTAATAAAGAACAGCACAGGAAAACATTAAGGCAGTTAAAACAGATAGTTCTAAACAGACACAACAAGGATAAAGTTCAGGCACAGAGCTTCAGGTAGCTTTTCTTCACAGACCGAGCTTAATACACTGTCCGGTCAGTCCACATACAGCTCACCAAATCATTCTTCAGTTCTTTCCTTTCCCCGTAGAAACAACAGGCCGCTGTAGAACCAAAGCCACTGGTTTGTGAGGACTTCTATTCATAGTCAATTAAGTTCATTTGGCACAAGGTTGGGTATGATTTCAAATAATGGGAATTGTTCATGAATGTGTAATGGATAGGTGCCTTTCACTGTCCTGTACAAAATGGGGTATGCAGGATAATCATGCGTAGGCCCAGCCAAGAAACTAACTGCTCTCGAGCCTATGTCGTTGAAAGGACTTGAGATGCGCCATCACTGCAAATTGTCATTTGCCCAAGACCAACCTTGCCTCTCTCTCAGAGTTAGTAACACCATGTGTGGAATGGCCAATACCTTGACCTGGCTTCATCAGGAGTATATAGCTTTAGCATAGAAGCCCTGTTGATACTGTCCGATTTAGTCACGTCCAAAAGAAGAGGACCATGGAGATGACAAACAATAGTGAAAGCCTCCAGCGTAAACTTCAGGTACAGCCGACATGGAGACTCCTACTGGTCTCAGCATATCAGTTGTTAAAACAAAATATCTACATAATAGGACTAATCAAGAGACCTGATTGAATTGGCCTGACCTGACAAGAGGTCCTGGATTGGTGGCGTCTTTCCTAGACTAGGCCTTCAGCTTGACGAAGTCTTGTCGTTTGACCCTAGGAACATTTTGCATATAAGACTCACTCTCCACACTCATACCCTGCCTTTATTATTATTGGGCACATTCATTTCCAGGCCTATCTCTCACTTGCAAACCATGCCTTTCTCACGACAAAACTCTTGCAGTGCGGTGTGCGTAGTGATATGTGTTTCTCCCCCCCCCCCCCAACTAATATTATAGTAGTGGGGCTTTATGGCACGCAGTGTAGTTCCCCATCCCTAGCAAGAATAGGAAAGAAGATACTACTCCTTCATGCTGCTGCTCTTGTCTGAGCTGTCGCCGCAATGTACCGGCAGTGCCCCACCCTACACGTAGAACTAGATGAGTTCTTATCGACCAGTAACTATTCGATCCACCTGGCCACCCCATCGGCTGAAAGACGAAAGATATAACACAGTGGATAGCCTCTTCCGGCTCAAGAAGATAGATCATAGATGGGTGGAATCCATCCCCACGGAGCCCTTCCCTCCTTCCGGCATACCGTAGCTATATAATGATTATATTCCAATGAAAGATGACAGTATGCAGAGTTCAGGCCGTATGAAGAAAGATAGCCCTCGCTCATCGGCTGCCAAGAACAAGTGAAATCATCTGGGAAGATATATTGCTCAGATTCGTTCCCAAGCAATGCCAAGAACAAGACGCTTAGCTAGATTGGCCAACGGTCAACCCACTCACAATATGGGCATGACCGGCTTTTCGCCAATTCGTCTCACCAGTCGAGACAACATAGATTTATATGCTAAGGACTGGTAGGACTAAATAAAACCCGTTTTTTACCTTTCCAAACCACCAGTAGGACGCAGCCCTTCATCTGTCTCACTCTCTAAAGTGTCGAATTGACATGAGGCAGTCCATCAATGGTAGTTGTTTAAACCGACATTGATGGCCTAACACTTTACATTAGTGCGTATTTGGTGCAAGGTGCCCTAAAGGGTTTTCCCCCAAGACAAGACATATATCTAATCGTTCTATTAAAAAGATTGTGTTGTTAAAGTATCCCATAGAACTATCTTCCATGGTGATTGGGCGAATAAGAGAACTGTGGGTTCCCGAAAGCAGTTTCCCCCTGTTTACCCAAACGCAAATAAGGCATGAGGACATGGGCCACTGGCGTTTTGTCACATAGGCCCCATCTTAAAGTCGAACCCTACGAACTTTCTACTGCCAGAGGTTCTGTTCGAATGGCCCCACCCTCACATTCAACCATAGGATGCCGTGATAGAAAATCCGCTCCCACATTCTCCCTTCCGGGGATGTATTCGATCGTGAACTGATACGGTTGTAGGAGCAATGACCATCTCATTAACCTCGCGTTCAGTTTCTTAGAAGTTGCCAAAAACGTCAGAGGTTGATGGTTGGACTGCACTTTGAACGGTACTCCATACAGATAAGGTTGAAATTTCTGTACCGCCCACACTAGAGCCAGACATTCCTGTTCGACGGTGGAGTAATTCCGTTCCGCGGGTAACAGTTTTCTACTGGCATACGCCACCGGACATAGCACCAAAGGATTATCTCGCCCTTCCTGCAACAGAGTTGCCCCAATCCCTATGTTACTCGCGTCGGTTCTTAGAACAAACGTTTTCTCCAAATTTGGGAGTTGCAGGACGGGCCTATCCACCAAAGCCTGTTTCAGCTTCCCATAAGCTTCTTCACAGCTCGGGGTCCAGACTATAGGATCTGGCGATCCTTTCTTCAGGGTTTCGGTTAACGGCGCCCCAATTTCGTTGAACTTCGGAATAAATTTCTGGTAAAACCCACAAAGAGACAAGAAAGACCTAACATCCTTTTTGGACTTAGGACGGGGTGCGAGTCTGACCTTCTCAATATTCTTTTCTTCCGGTACCAGTCCCCCTGGGGTAATAGTATGTCCCAGAAATTCCAAGGATTGATAGCCAATCATGCATTTGGCTTGACGGGCGGTTAACCCTTCCTCTTTTAACCTTGTGAAGATTTGTCCCAAGGACTTCAGGTGATCCCTCAGATTGTCAGACGCGATGAGAATATCATCCATAAACGAGACCACAGAGGGATCCTTTAAAGGCTCTAATAACATTCTCATCATGCGGGTGAACACACTGGGCGCATTGCTCAGCCCAAATGGCATCACCTTGAATTCATAATGCCCGCTCGGAGTACTGAAGGCGAGCAAGGGGCGAACCTCGGGCTTCACAGGGATCTGATAATATCCCCGGCTTAGATCAATTTTCGAAAAGTACTTTGCCTTATTTAGTCTGGCAAACAGTTGATTTGTGTTCGGTAACGGTTCAACTTGGAATGTCGTACAACTGTTTAAATGCCTGTAATCAATACATAGGCGGTGTTCCCCACTGGGCTTCCTCAACAAGACAACCCCGGCATTATAAGGAGAAGTCGAAGGAGTGATGATGTCATCGTCCAGAAGCTTCTGGATTTCGGCTTCCAGGGCCTTCTCTTTCGAAAAGGGCACTGGATATATTTTTTGGCGAACGGGGTCTTGGGTAGTCAGAGTCATATCAAACTCGACCAACCCTGTCCGCCCTGGCCGATCGGTAAGAATCTGCTGATGGGACTCCAACAAACGGATGACCAGGTCTGTTTCTTCAGGAGACAGATCAGGATTTATATGTACATCCCTATAGGTTTCCCCCGGGTGTAAAGGATACTCCCTATCCGCGTCTTCGCCCGATTCAGTTTCCATCGCAACCGCCATGGTCATGAGTGGGAGAGAAGTACCATCAGATCGTTCTTCATACTTTTTGAGTTGGTTATTGTGGAAGATTTTGGATTTCCCCCTGATCCGGATGGCATAGTTGGTGCGGGACACAACCCTTTCCACCGGGAAAGGCCCCTGCCTACCAATCTCGAGTTTATTGGAACCTACTGGAAGCAACAACAGAACCCGATCCCCCACTTTAAGAGACCTATCTTTCGTCCTTCTATTGTAGTAGGCCGCGTGTCTCTTTCTGGCCGCCCTCAGATTCTGAGCTGCCAAAGCCCAACCCGTCTGGAGTTTCTTCTTTAACTCTTCGACGTATTTATATGAGGATACAACTTCTTCGGAAGTTTCTTCCTCTGTCCAACACCTCAATAGGGCTTCTAATGGACCCTTGATTGGCCCCCCGAATAGTAGAGTGGCTGGTGGCAACCCGGTCGACCCATGGGGAACCTCCCGATAGGCGAACAAGGCGGCTGGGATATACTCATCCCATCTGTCTGGTTTCTCTTGAGCCAGCTTCCGAAGCATGGTCATCAAGGTACCATTAAACCTCTCTACTTGCCCATTCGACTGAGGGTCGTATGGGCTTGTGTGAATGTGGTTAGTCTGGAAGATACGAAAGACTTCCTCCATCAGCTTACCACAGAACTGAGACCCATTGTCCGTAAGGATCTGGTTTGGAAATCCCAACCGAGTAAAGGTCTCCATCAGTGCATCAGCCACTCCATTAGAGTCGATTGTGGCCAACGGTATCGCCTCACCCCACATGGAACAGCAATCCACCATCGTAAGAATGTAAATATTCCTCTTCCTAGTCCGAGGAAGAGGACCAACAAGATCGATGGAAACTCTCTCGAAAGGAGAGTTCATAATGGGCATGTCGCCCAAGATTACCGGAGCCGTCCAGTGTTTTGGTGCCACACGCTGGCACTCTGGACACGACTTGACGTACCGACGCACGTCTCCAGTCATCCCTGGCCAGTAGTAATGGCAGGAAATGCGCTGGAGTGTTGCCCCGACACACATATGTCCACTGAATGAAATGGTGTGTCCCATATGAAGAAGCTGTTCCCGATAGGCCTTAGGACCTACCAGCTGTCCATGCTGGCGTTCCTCCACTCCGGCTCTCCGGTACAGTAACCGATTCTTCATATAATACTGACCCCGTCTTAGTGGGTCAGAACTTTTTGGCAACTGGTTGAAGCAAGGTTGCAAAGTAGCATCCTGGCTTTGAGCAGCTCGTATCTCCCCAGGCAAGGGATTCACGATCAAGGCCAGCGTCTGCTCATCTCCCGATTGAGTTCTGGTTTGCATTGCTCCTACGTACATGGGTTCTGTTGGGATCTCTAGAAAGACGTAGCGACAACCCAAGATCATTGGGAAGATTGGATCGAGCAGAACAGCTGTCTGTATAATGCCGGTAACATATTTCGATTTGATGGCCACCTTCGCAATCGGAAGAGACATCGCTACCGCACTCTTGGTCGCCGTTTGAATCTCAATAGACTCCCCGGTTAGCTGCTCTGGGCTCACTAAATGTGATGAAATTACGGCCTCGAACTGCAGACCGGTGTCATAGAGACACTCGACTGGTTTTCCGTTCACAAGTATCGTCTCTACTACTGGTGGTTTCTCTGAATCTTTGTTCTCAAGACCACTCCCTTCTACCTCCTTGTTAGACCCTTCCCCGGTTTCTACAAGACAGGCAGCATAGTGAGAGTCTTTCTGTTTGCGCCTGCAATCGGCCGTATTGTGTGTGGGAGATTTGCAGTAGCCGCACCACTTTTCACTCCACTTTCTTTGAGGAGATCCAGGTGGACTCTTACCGGAGGGTTTCTTAATTGGAACTTTATCGAAAGGATCCTCCTTCTTGGTGTGGGCTGTTTTAGGGTTCTTCTTCTTTCCAGACCATGTGTCTGGTGGTCGGGGATTGGGTTGTGACAGTTCCCCATTATCCCCATGAGCTAGCACATACCTTTCCGCTAATGTGTTGACTACGTCTAACCTTTCTGCCCCATTTTCAAGCAAGAAGGTTTGCAATGGCTTAGGCATCATCCTCTTCATTTGGTCCACGACCACTAATTCTTCTAAACTTTCATAGTCGTTAGCAAATCCAGCTAATGACATCCACTTCAAAAGGTAAGACTTAAGTCTAACGCTGTAGGCTGCGAACATCTCCCCTGGCTCTCTCTTCGACTTTCTGAACTGCTGTCGGTATGTATGGGCTGTCATCTGGAACCTTTTCAATAATGCTTTTTCCAGGGCCTCATAGTCATTCTCCATACCAGGTGGCAACCTTGAGTAGACCTCGTACGCCGTCCCCCTCAGGCTCTGTGAGAGTTTCAAATTCCACTTCCCACGTTCCAATCCCATAGCCAAAGCCATTGACTGAAATCTGTGAAGATACTGGTCGATCTTATCTTTGTGTTCATCGAACGGGAGCAATGGGAACTTCATTGCCTGGTATGGACCGCCACTAGAAGTTGTTGAGTCAGGGAGAACTGCGCCTCCCACTGCACCCTCGCTTTCCTTGGCCGTTTGAGCTTTCAGCTCCAACTCCCTCATACGGAACTCATGGTCTCTGACTGTCTGCTCTGCCTCCATCTTCCTAGCCTCAGCCTCAATTTTCTTAGCTTCGCGCACAGCTTGTCTGAAGTCTCTTTCCACTTCTTGCACATATTTATGTAACTCCGCCACATCATAGCCCATCTCACGCCTTGTAGCCTGTACTTCAGCAACATTAAATTTAGCTGATGCCATCTTAAACTCATAGGGTAAGTGAATAGGTAATTGTATATTAAATTTCTATCTCAAATACACAACTGGATATATTACACGACCACAACATGTCGTATGTCGGTCAGTCTGTGTCAGGAAGAGTATAGACAATAGCCAGGCACGGTAGGCAGAACCTATTGATAGTAGACAAGAATATCTGTCCCCTATCACTATATCAGCCAGAACTAAACCAGGATTTCAAATATCCCGCGACGTGCCCCCAGAAATTGTAACAAGCTACGTGGAGGGTCCCAAATAACTATGTCACAATGTTTCAAAATTATTCTTTCGCCTTGGCTGAGATAGGTCTTTGCTTGCCAACCCTCCTCCGTTCCCCGAACTCACTGTCACTCTCTCTTTCGACCTCGGGACCTATTCCCTGACGTGTCTTTCTGGCTGATCCATAGATAACACGGTGATCGTTTTAGTAAACTAAAACGTGATTTTATTAACCTAATAAAGAACAGCACAGGAAAACATTAAGGCAGTTAAAACAGATAGTTCTAAACAGACACAACAAGGATAAAGTTCAGGCACAGAGCTTCAGGTAGCTTTTCTTCACAGACCGAGCTTAATACACTGTCCGGTCAGTCCACATACAGCTCACCAAATCATTCTTCAGTTCTTTCCTTTCCCCGTAGAAACAACAGGCCGCTGTAGAACCAAAGCCACTGGTTTGTGAGGACTTCTATTCATAGTCAATTAAGTTCATTTGGCACAAGGTTGGGTATGATTTCAAATAATGGGAATTGTTCATGAATGTGTAATGGATAGGTGCCTTTCACTGTCCTGTACAAAATGGAGTATGCAGGATAATCATGCGTAGGCCCAGCCAAGAAACTAACTGCTCTCGAGCGTATGTCGTTGAAAGGACTTGAGATGCGCCATCACCGCAAATTGTCATTTGCCCAAGACCAACCTTGCCTCTCTCTCAGAGTTAGTAACACCATGTGTGGTATGGTCAATACCTTGACCTGGCTTCATCAGGAGTATATAGCTTTAGCATAGAAGCCCTGTTGATACTGTCCGATTTAGTCACGTCCAAAAGAAGAGGACCCTGGAGATGACAAACAATAGTGAAAGCCTCCAGCGTAAACTTCAGGTACAGCCGACATGGAGACTCCTACTGGTCTCATCATATCAGTTGTTAAAACAAAATATCTACATAATAGGACTAATCAAGGGACCTGATTGAATTGGCCTGACCTGACAAGAGGTCCTGGATTGGTGGCGTCTTTCCTAGACTAGGCCTTCAGTTTGACGAAGTCTTGTCGTTTGACCCTAGGAACTTTTTCCATATAAGACTCACTCTCCACACTCATCCCCTGCCTTTATTATTATTGGGCACATTCATTTCCAGGCCTATCTCTCACTTGCAAACCATGCCTTTCTCACGACAAAACTCTTGCAGTGCGGTGTGCGTAGTGATATGTGTTTCTCCCCCCCCCAACTAATATTATAGTAGTGGGGCTTTATGGCACGCAGTGTAGTTCCCCATCCCTAGCAAGAATAGGAAAGAAGATACTACTCCTTCCGGCTGCTGCTCTTGTCTGAGCTGTCGCCGCAATGTACCGGCAGTGCCTCACCCTACACGTAGAACTAGATGAGTTCTTATCGACCAGTAACTATTCGATCCACCTGGCCACCCCATCGGCTGAAAGACGAAAGATATAACACAGTGGATAGCCTCTTCCGGCTCAAGAAGATAGATCATAGATGGGTGGAATCCATCCCCACGGAGCCCTTCCCTCCTTCCGGCATACCGTAGCTGTATAATGATTATATTCCAATGAAAGATGACAGTATGCAGAGTTCAGGCCGTATGAAGAAAGATAGCCCTCGCCCATCGGCTGCCAAGAACAAGTGAAATCATCTGGGAAGATATATTGCTCAGATTCGTTCCCAAGCAATGCCAAGAACAAAACGCTTAGCTAGATTGGCCAACGGTCAACCCACTCACAATATGGGCATGACCGGCTTTTCGCCAATTCGTCTCACCAGTCGAGACAACATAGATTTATATGCTAAGGACTGGTTTGACTAAATAAAACCCGTTTTTTACCTTTCCAAACCACCAGTAGGACGCCGCCCTTCATCTGTCTCACTCTTTAAAGTGTCGAATTGACATGAGGCAGTCTATTAATGGTAGTTGTTTAAACCGACATTGATGGCCTAACACTTTACATTAGTGCGTATTTGGTGCAAGGTGCCCTATCGGGTTTTCCCCCAAGACAAGACATATATCTAATCGTTCTATTAAAAAGATCGTGTTGTTAAAGTATCCCATAGAACTATCTTCCATGGTGATTGAGCGAATAAGAGAACTGTGGGTTCCCGAAAGCTGTTTCCCCCTGTTTACCCGAACCCAAATAAGGCATGAGGACATGGGCCACTGGCGTTTTGTCACATTTATCCATATCTGTTTTGCAATTCTATGTTTAGGTGGAATGATATCGTTTGGGATTTTTAAATTATAATCTTCGATTAAACTAATCATGGGTTAAAGGCTAGCGGATCCACTTAATTGCAATGGACTCGATCCAACATAGCTCGGCATGTCGAAGGTGTCTCCGAGTTACTGAACTCGTGAACCGAATGACGGAGTCCGAGGTCGAACTCAAGACCTTCATAGCGACCACTTCGCTATGGAAACCTGCTTCTATAAAAAGAAGACCATGTGTAGTCTCCTCGTGTGATTAGTGTAATTGTGTGTGCATGTGTGTGTATGTGTGTATATATATATATATATATATATATATATATATATATATATATATATATATATATATATATATATATATATATATATATATATATATATATATATATCCCAATTTGGAAAAACAAAGGCAGCAAAAGAGACTGCACACAATACAGAGGCATTTCACTGTTGAGTCATACTGGGAAAATATTTTGCAAAATTCTTGAAAAAAGATTACGAACTACTTTAGAACCCCAGCTAAGCGAAACACAGCTTGGATTTAGGAAAAACAAAGGATGCACAGATGCAATTTTTGCTCTTAGACAACTTATAGAAAAATCAATCGAATTCAATGAAACACTCTACTTAGCCTTTGTCGACCAAGAAAAGGTATTCGATAGAGTAGATAGAAACAAGCTGTGGCAAATCAATATGGAGTGAGTACACATCTAACAAACCTATGTAGAAGTTTATACAACAACAGTGAATGCATAGTGAGAGCAACTGGAGGACACTCAGAACCCTTCACCATAAGATCTGGAGTACGACAAGGTTGTGTCCTGTCCCCTCTCTTGTTCATAACATATATAGACAACATATGTAAAGAAACCAGCCAAGCAGAGATAGCAAGAATACCACATGACGAGAACACAGAAGAAGAACCATCTGCAAATCTAATCACTAATAGCAAAATCAGAAGCTGAATTACAAGACCACATGAATAGTCTAAATGAAATGTGTAGGGAACATAACATGAAAATTAGCACAAGCAAAACAGAGGTAATGACTATAACTAAAGAAGAACAAACAACAACAATTCACATAAACAAACATCCCTTGAAACAAGTGAAGAGTTTCAAGTTCCTGGGAAGTATAATATCATTAAATGGCAGATCAGAAGACGAGATCGAAAATAGGTGCAATAAGGCAAATCAACTCATTGGACAAATGACACCAATACTAAAGAACAAACATGTATCAGTAACTACTAAGAAAGCACTTTACAACACAATCTTCCTACCAACTCTATGCTACCAATGCCAAACCTGAACAATGACAGAAAAAGAGAAAAGAAAAATCACAACAACAGAAATGAGGTTCCTGAGAAGAATACTCAACGTATCAAGAAGAGATAAGATCAGAAATGAAGAAATCAGGACTAAAGTGGGGGTTAAAGCAGCATTAGATTTTATTAGGAAGCAGCAAGTCAAATGGTTTGGCCATGCAAGTAGGTTACCAGTCAACAGCATACCACAACAAGCAATGATGTACAGACCAGATGGAAACAGAGGAAGAGGCCGACTACGTAAGCGTTGGACTGAGGGAATAGCAGAGTCCATGGGAATATCGATATATGAAGCCCATAATCGGGCACTCTCACGAAGTTTATACTTCACCTCGACACCGCAAGGTACAAGAGGAACATGATGAGATGATGATGATTATATATATATATATATATATATATATATATATATATATATATATATATATATATATATATATATATATATCATGTGCCATGACGGAAAGCGTGGGCGGTCATGACTCGCCATTTCACTTGATCACCAGTGTCGTGGATCAGCTCAGTGTTCCTGTCTCATCCATGCCATGTGGCCAAGCCATCCAGGTATTTTCCTCTCGGTCTTCCTCTTGGTCTGTTCCCTTCGATCTTGCCAGTTGTCACCAAGTTCTCCAATCCATTTCTTCTCATAACATGTCCAAAAAATTTTGACTGTCTACGTCTAATTTCTCTAATCAGTTTAGGATGTTCATTTGTCTCTTGTAGTACTTGGTCATTGGTTTTTCTTTCTGTCCATGGTATTCTTTGCATTTTCCTCAGAAACCACATTTCTACAGCCATCAGATGTTTTTCAGCTTGACTGCTCATTGTCCAAGTTTAACATCCATACAAAAGGACAGGCTCTATGTATCCCCTCAACACTCTTTTTCTCGTTTCAATTGACATCTTTTTATTGGTCAGAATGTTTTTCATCTTGCTAAAGGCTACTTTCGCCATGGTGATTCTTGTTCTAATCTCTTCAAGGCATCTCCCATCAGATGTTATGACTGTTCCAAGATAATTGTACCTATTCACTTGTTGAAGAATATTTCCATTTACTTGTATATTACATTGGCACTTCTTCCTTCCTAGTGACGACTATAACCTGAGTCTTTTTACAATTTAATTCTAACCCCAGTTGCTCACTGTGTACAACAACGGCATCTAGTAATTGTTGCAGGTCCTGCGCATTGTCTGCAATTAATACTGTATCATCTGCATATCTAATGTTATTGATGTTTCGTCCTCCAATGCTGATTCCATTTATATCCTCTACATTTCTGAAAATATTTTCACTGTATAGGGAAAAAAGATCTGGAGACATCACACATCCCTGCCTAACACCTCTCTTAATTGGCTGATACTGTCCCACTTCATTATCAATCGTTATTGCAGCTTGTTGTTTCCAATATATGTTTTTTATAAGTCTAATGTCTTTCCCATCAATTTGTAGATATGCAAGCATATCCACCATGTTGACATGTCTAACTCTATCAAAAGCCTTTGTATAGCAATAAAGCAAAGATGTACATCCTTGTTTACTTCTATAGCACGTTCAATAACTGTTCGCAGCATATACACAGCATTTACTCCCCTTTCCTTCTACAAACCCACATTGTTCTTCCCCTATTTCAGGTTGTATCTTCTTCCTCACTCTTTGCATGATAATTCTTAGCAAAATCTTTGTGATGTGACTCATTACACTAATTGTTCTATGTTGATCACATTCCAAGGTTCCTGATTTCTTTGGGATTGCAATAAATACAGAGTTACATAATTCAGGAGGTATATCTCCAGTATCATATAATGTGTCTGTCTGTATGTCCTTTATGCGTTCGCGAACGCATCCATCCGATTGAGATGAAATTTTCTACACGTCTTCCTCTCATTCCAGCGCTGCCAACTGTCATAGTGTTTTTTTTTTTAGGGTACAAACATATTTACTTAATATTACTTAATATTTAATTTACATTATAATGTATATATAGCGAGGGGACATATCTCCTAATAGAATTGCTGTATATGTTAAATTGTTGCATATTTCTCAAATAGGTGGACATTTTCGCTGCAGTTATCTACAGGCATATGCGTTATAATCCTCCTACCCCTCCTCCTCCTCCTCTCCCCTCCTCCTCCTACCCTCTTCTTCCTCCCTCTCCCTACTCCTCCTCCTCCATCCTCCTCTTCCCTCTTCCTCCTCACTCCTCCCCCTCCTCCTTCTCCTCCTCCATCCTCCTCCTCCTAATCACTCCTCCTCCCTCCTCCTCCCTCCTCCTCCTCCTCACTCCTCCTCCTCCCCTTCCTTCTCTTCCTCCTCCCTCCTCCATTCTCCTCCTCCCTCCCTCCTCCTCCTCCCTCTTCCTCATCCTCCACCCTCCTCCTCCTTCTCCCTCCTCCGCCTCCTCCTCCTCCTCTCTCCTTCTCCCCCCTCCTAATTCTCCCTCTCCTCCTCCCCTCCCTCCTCCTCCCTTCTCCTCCTCCCTCCTCCTCCTCTTCCTCCTTCTTTCTCCTCCTCCCTCTATCTCCTCCTCCCTCCTCCTCCCGCCCCTCCTCCTCAATCCTCATTCTCCCTCATCCTCATCCCTCTTCCTCCTTCCTCCTCCCTCCTCCTCCCTCTTCCTCCTCCTCCTTGCTCCTCCCTCCTCCCTCTTCCTCCTCCTACCTCCTCCTTCCTCCTCCTCCCTCCCACTCATCCTCCCTCCCCCTCCTCCCTCCTCCCTCCTCCTCCTGTCTCCTCCTGTCTCCTCCTCCTCTCTCTTCTTCCCTCCTCCTCCTCCCTCCTCCTCCCTTCTCCACCTCCCTCTTCCTCCTCCTTCCTCTACTCCTCCTTTTTCTTCTTCTGCTGCTGCTGCTGCCGCCGCTCCATTTACCCAAGTTAATTGTTGGGGGAAGATGTAAAAGATCTTTCAAGTGCTCTTTCTAATACTTTTTGTAAGTTGGTCTTCGTTTATCTAAGGTTGTTCTAAATGCAACCAATAAATGACTAGACAGGCCTCTCAGACAGACAGTCAGAGAGGGAGGGACAGACAGACAGACAGACAGACAGACAGACAGACAGACAGACAGAGAGTCGGGAACGGGAACTTACATGACTTAAATGAGATGCTCCCCATCAGGGGCTGGGCGAAGACGGGCCGGGTCAGACAGACAGATAGACAGACAGACAGACAGATAGATAGTCGGGAACAGGAACGGGAGCTTATATGACTACTTATATGAATTAAATGAGATGCTCCGCAACAGGGGCTGGGAGAAGCCGGACCGGGTCAGACAGACAAAAAGACAGGCAGACAGACAGACAGACAGACAGACAGACAGACAGACATATCCCCGCAAGGGTCTGGGCGAAGCCGGGCCGGGTCAGCTAGTATATATATAAAAGAGAATCTCTGTCTGTCTGTATGTGTGTCCTTTATGCGTTCGCGAACGGTCCATCCGATTGAGATACAATTTTCTACACGTCTTCTAATCATTCCCGTGCTGCCAACTGTCATAGTTTTTTTAGTGTACAAACAGTTATTTACTTAATATTATTTAATATTTAATTTACATTATAATGTATATATAGCGAGGGGACATAACTTCTAATAGCATTGCTATATATGTAAATTTGTTGCATATTTCTCAAGAAGGTGGACCCTTTCGGTACAGTTATCTACAGGTATATGCGTTATACTCCTCCACCTAAATCCTCCTCCTCCTCCTCTTCCACCTCCTCCTCCACCCTTCTCCTCCCTCCTCCTCCATATCCCTCCTCCTCCCTCCTTCTCTTCTCTCCTCCTCCTCCTCCTCTCTCCTCCTCCCTCCCCCTTCTCCTCCCTCCCCCTCCTCCTCCCTTCATCTCCATCCTCCCTCCTCCTCCTTCTTCTTCCACCTCCTCCCTCTTCCTCCCGCTCCCTCCTCTCTCCTCCTCCCTCCTCCTCCATCTCCCTCCTCCTCCCTCCTCCTCCTCTCTCGTCCTCTCTCCTCCTCCTCCTCCTCTCTCCTCCTCCTCCCTCCCCCTTCTTCCCCTTCTCCTCCCTCCTCCTCCTCCCTCCTCCTCCTCTCTCCTCTTCCTTCCTCCTCCTCCCTCTTCCTCCTCCCTCCTCCTCCCTCTCCCTCCTCCTCCCTCCTCCTTCTTCCTCTTCCCTCCTCCTCACTCCTCCACCTCTCTTCCTCCTCCTTCTTCCTTCTTCTTCTGCTGCTGCCGCTCCATTTACCCAAGTTAATTCTTGGGGGAAGATGTAAAGATCTTTCAAGTGCTCTTTCTAATGCTTTTTGTAAGTTGGTCTTCGTTTATCTAAGGTTGTTCTAACTGCAACCAATAGACAGACAGACAGACAGACAGACAGACAGACAGACAGACAGACAGACAGACAGACAGACAGACAGACAGACAGGGAGGGAGGGAGGGAGGGAGGGAGGGATAGACGGAGGGAGAGACGGTGAGAGAGACGGACGGATGGGTAGGCAGATAGCTAGATAGATAGATAGATAGCTAGACAGACAGACAGACAGACAGACAGACAGACAGACAGACAGACAGACAGAACGAACGAACGAACGAACGAATGAACGAACGAACTTTATTTTTAAAGGGTTAAGAATTGGGCACGCAGGCCCGTCTAACATTCTGCCCTTCTATCACTCACTTTCATACATCATTTCATTCACACATCATTCAAGGCTAACAAAGAACAGCAACAATATAAAAGATATGCATTATAAAGGCATGGGCAAAATGCGAACATCAAAACTACACGACACAGTAATATTAGATAATGGTCTGTCACTTGTTATTAGCCATGTGGAATATACTGGCCTACAAAAAGGGGACTGGCTGTTATACTAGGGTTTTGTTATTATTATTATTATCTCTATTATTAAGGGGGAAGGTAATCCGTATTGAGATAGTGTTCGAATAATTTGCGATTATATAAATAGGAATTGGTGATGTCTTTGATTTCTTGTGGAAGATTGTTCCACAGCTGAGCTGCAGAGTACGTTAAGCCTGTTTTGTATAAGTCTATCCTAGGATTCGAAATGTGTAGTATATTTAAACGTTTACTGTGTCTAGCATTATATTTAAACAATGGCCAAAGGTAATTTGGGGCATTCCGATGCAGGATTTTGTGAATTAGTTTAGCTTTATTGAAAAGCAGGCGTTTGCGGAATGATAGTAACTGAAGGCGTTTATACAGGCTAGGATTGTCAGATAAACGTTTGCTATAAATTAGACTCATGGCCCGTTTCTGGAGTGTGTAAAGTCGCTTGGTGTGTGAATTAGAACAACCGTCCCAGATTGTAGAGCAGAAGTCAAAGTGTGTCTGTATATTAGAAGTATAGAATAGTTTCAAGGAAGTTTTTAATTTTGGCGAGTTGGTAGACTTTTTTCGCTGTTTGTTTAATGAGCGCTTGAACTATAACAGTGCAGTGGTGGAGATGATGAATAAGGACCGTGTTGATGATGGAATCATACTCAACGCGTTGGTTAGGGTTCTTCTAGCGTTTATTGGTTGGCACGTAGCAAATGGAGTATATAATTATCCAAAACATTGATGGCAGTACATCGAACCGTGTATGTTGTACGTTCATAAAAAATATAGAGTCCGCATTTCTTTCAGATGACTTCTCAAGAACGACCGGTTCGTTGACTCCCCTAGCATTAACTAACCTTATGACCACACTGTCGTCACCGCCTAGCTACATAGTAGCCCTTAGCTACTTCCTTCTATGGTGCTTGCGTTTGCACTGCTCCATTATTGACTATGCACACTTCACTGCCGCTTCCTCCTATAACTAACTCTGTTATATACCTTATTATCCTATGACCAAGGACTTTCCCCAGAAAAGTCTTAGAAAAAAACCCATATAACCTCAAACTGGACATAGAGTCTTCCTGACTCGAACTACTCCCCCCCCCCCCCCCATTTACCATTTTTAACCACCTATGGGATTTTCAGCTATCCGCTATATCCATAGAAATATTAGCTATTCACTATCTCCACTATCTCCGCCTCTTCATATTCGTATATTTATAGTCTCTTAAAGCTTCTTCTTCGTCATCATCATTTCCAATAGTCACAGCAATCAATGGTCACAGCAATCCGCTGATGACTCATTATATTAAAGCTTCTTCTTCGTCACAAGCTCACTAGATTCAAATCTTAATCCTACTGTCATCATGAATATGCATACCGTATCGTAATCATAAAAAATTGTACATATCATACCCTTTTGAAAGCTATTCAACATAGAAAGAAGACAAAGAATCGGTGGCCACCGGAGAGTAAAGAACAAGAACTCTTCCTCACAAAACCATACTCACATTTACCCCACCATGTCGCCCTGAGACTTTATGCAGTAAAGTCTTAAAAAAAAAACAAATACATATCTCTCATAATTCAAATATACCACTTATTATGGCAACCCTTCTATCAGCTTTCTTATCATATCCCCGAAACTCACCTAATTCATGTATATTACTTAATCTCTGACTACTATAGTTTGTGCTGATATCCACAGCATGAAACACAAAAATATCATCAATGTCCCTTCTATTAATCACCTCATTATGACTCTGAACGTTACCTCAGCCACAGCAACCCAAATTCTGCATGTTATGGCGTAATTCCCAAAACCTTATTTCATGGCGCTCAATCCATGTTCACCCCAGTTTTTGCTGACATCCGCAGTAACCTCAAACTATGTCCATTTATTATGGCCATTATCAACTAAAACCTCTAACTTCTCAATATATACCGTTATCTACAGCAACAAAAATACCACTACTGACCTCATGTCTGTGAACGTCCACTCTGTCTATCCCATATTATTCCTGTCCATCTATTATAGACATTACATTATTACTTCCACCTTTACTTCATGGCTCTTAATCTATGCTCCTCCCCCTAGTCATGCTGTACCCACAGCACTAACGAAAAATAACACCATCATTTGTTCATCTATTATAAACTTGTCCTCCACAAGTATTCCCCGTCAGCCAATTCCCGACTATAACAAATTGTGCTGCTATCCACAGTCCAATCTATGGCCATCCCCAGATTAATCTAATCCCCACATCTTGAACATGGCGCTTAGTCCATGTTTGTCCCTGTTATTGCTGAACAACGCAGCAGCACCCTCAAATACTATTTATACCCTATCTACTTTTCTTAAATCTTGCAAGTTCATCTTCTAGTTGATTTCGGTTACATTGTCAACCACAGCAACCGATCAATCCCTTTATCAAATTCTACACGTCTAAGCTCATGGCACTCACTCCATGTTCATCCCCAGGTTTACTAAACCCACTCCCAACAAGGCAAGGGTGTCTCTTTTTATGTTCTAAAGTAATCTAACATAATTGCTCTGAAGACCAAATTTTAAGGACTCTATTAACATAGTCATTCAATAAGGACAAGTCTTATTGAACCCGCTTATACCCTTAATTCAACGTAACTGAACAGTGTGTTTTTATTGCTTAACGAAACCAACACTTTACTACAACTCAATCATAAAGAGCAAAATAATAACAATTTGATAATTACAAGTCAAAATAACTAATATTAAACAAGGCAAATTAAATGAAACCACAAATCATGAGTAATTGGAGACAAATCATAAATCAAAACAGGACATATTTCCCCCCTTAATTTTTGCACAATGTTTATCCCCTGACATTTTTCAAAATAATATACACAATCAGCAACAAAAATCACCGTATTGCTAATTATTTGTAAATCAATGAGTCAATAACAACCCACTTTTACGGACAAAATTATCTCAACTTATGTGAACCACATACACCATAAAACCTAAATCATGGCACACCACAGTATTTGAAATATAAACCAAGCAAATAGCCACAATCAAGGCAATGACTGTTATCTACAGCATGATTTGCTTAATTTCAAATAAGCATCTCAACATACAAATATTTCTTGGAAGTAGATCTATTACTTCCTCTTACTAAGGGTAAACACAACCCAGCCTATTTATTTACGCACTTCTATTCTAATCTAGTTTCCTCTGTATATGTACCAACAACTACTACAACTTCCACCTCATAAGGACAATCTCTCAATTCGACTCTCTCGTCCACCCGACGCAACAAACGTGGTTTTTCTCAATCTAAGCATGAGGCGCTGGACGTAGTTAAGGGTCAGAGACTGATAAGAGGGAAATCATGGATGGCTCAGGCGGAGGATACGATCAGACAGGTGTGCCCCTTGGAGAACATCAGGCGAGGAGAGGAGTGGGTCAGAGTGCCAGCCGTGCAGTCAGACTTGTGCAGAGTTATAATCACATTGAGCCGGGAGTGCAGGGAGTGGCCAGCAGGGGCCACGGAAGTGGAAATTCAGCAATTAATTCAGGAAAATTCTCGCCCGGGTGATGTGATTATCTACACAGATGGGTCGGTGTTGAGAGGTAGGAGAAGTGCTTGGGGGTTCTTGGCAAAAACTAATGGTCAGCGTTTGGTGCAGGAGAGCCTGGCGTATGATGACACTACATCTAGCTTAAGAATGGAGGTGGAGGCGGTCAGTGCAGCTTTCCGCTGGATAGAAAACACGATACATACACATATTGTGATTGTAACTGACTCAGAAAGCATGCTGAGAAGGGTGAGAACAGGCAAGCTTCGTGCAGAGTGGTTGCTTCGCTTCGGAGGTCACAGGTAGCAAGCATCACCTGGATCTTTTCTCCTGGGCATGCCGTTGTGCGGGGGAATGAACAGGCGGACAGATTGGCTGGCTCGGCAGAACTTGGTGGAGTATTGATGCATGACAAGGCAGATGTGGTTGCGGCCTTGTGGGAGCACGTGTACGCCTCGGCGGAGCAAATGGATCACCATAGTCTGGTTAGAATGAGGCAGCGGGGAGTGTCGAGAGGATCTGGCCGACGCTCGACGCTCAGAGGAAAGGCGAGACGGACATATAATCAGATTGCTACTGGAACTATTAGTGTTGGAACTCTTCGCTGGTTGCTGAGGATGGAGACGGAGCGCTTATGGGAATGTCCCGAATGCTGTGATGTCGGTTCCTAGATCAATCAATCAATCAATCAATCTCAATCTAATCTCGTAACCACATTCGATGCTTTTCCACACAACTTTCTCAGACAGAGTCACCTGTTCTTTCTCCGCAACCACCACGTAACTACTTCATCCCCATCACCATGAACTCGCATTCTTCAAGCATCACCTTCCACAGTCTTCTACTCATAATAATATCTCACTCTCAGCTGGCTATTTTACACAGGCTATTCAATTCCTCATCAACTTCTCATATCTCATCTAACATATTGGTTCATGCATATGTCTTCTTTCCTCTACACAGCGCTGCATTTATGCCATTCGCATTTATCGGAACACGTTCAGAAACAGCAACCAAAACTGCATACGGCTAACAACTAGCTCTACACAGACAATCTAACACAGTATTTTCTATCTCCTTTACACACCAACCATCATTATCAAACTCATCAACAGCTCCCCACAACAAACCTCATTCCGACGAGACATACTAATCACGCCCTCATTATATTCTCTCATTCCTCTACACCAGGCAATCTCGCCTCGGCATACTTCCACCAACGACACCGGATCTGCTTCATAAAACGACAAACAAAACGTTAATTCAATATCTGACATAAGACTTTCACAGTCCAACTACTTTCTTATTTCAATTTTTCTCAACCATTCACTCCCTTTCAAAAGCTCTAAGTCACTCACTCCATCCGGCCATTCCAGACAGAAGACATCTCACCTCCCAAATCATCCACTCTCCAATCACCACAACCAAACATAAGATATGCACGCATGACATTCTCTGTCCTATCTAATTCTCTATAGCAAATCACTCCGACATTCAACAATTATTTTCCTCGGAAAAACAATCAAACATACTCAACGCACCATAAGCGTACTGTCAACTTCTGACAGCGCATCTTAGTGATTTTTGCACAATTTCCCTTCACATTTTTGTTTTGTTTTACTCCACGGTATCATTTGAAGAAGCTGCTCAAGAAAGTACATCGTTAGTTAGCTGCATATGCTTTTCAGGAAGTCGCAGTCAACTCCATTGTGTTTTGGCTGTTCGTGATTTCTTGGCAACTTTACGTTCAGTAGTTTCCCTCAGCTTTCTGAATGACTGGCACCCATACCTTTGTATGGGAAACTAACACAAGGCGATCTGCTTCCAAATTGGCCTAAGCTGCGTTTCGAACACAGTGTGCGAGATTGCGAATTGCGTCCCTTATCCCCTTGCCACAGAACCAAACATCGTATTTAAGGATAAGTCGTGGTCCATAGAAATTTAGAACACTCCAAGTTCCAGCATACCTTGAAGTATTGTCATACTTCTATCAAAATGATCTGTCATGGACTCAATTATATTGGCATTCGGCTCGCTCTCCAGAACAGTGGCGAAACAATAACACACACTCAATGATTACGCTCTCACAAGCAGTACCGTGAATAAAACCCGTTTATTCACGTTCTCTATTTACAGCGAGTACTTTCGTGAAATGTTGCGCTAATAACTATGCGCAACTCGTACAATTATCACAGCAGTATATACATGCATTATAAATATTATAATGGAATAACACAAAATATCTCTCTCACTGTCTCAGCACAAGCACCTCTCAATCTACTAGTCAGTCATGCCATCCCTCATTACAGTCATATGTCGTATATTGCAGATGGATTGGGGATCCCTGGTGTGCATAACCCATATTCTGGTCAAAGAAGCTGGGCCCCATCCTCTTCTAATTTTTAATAAACAAGAATATGACCCTTGAATATTTCAGACTCGGTTTTGTTTTGTCTAGGTGATAGCCGTCCCTTGGGAGTAGTTAATACAGAATAAGACTATCATAAGACTATCCCCCTTCACTATAAAATCCTATAGCTCTTGAGCCCCCTTTTGTTAGGATGTGAAAGGTCGGAAAAGACTTCATCAACAGGAATCGGGATCAAGTGAAGAATAGCATGGGTCTTGAGCAGCTATGGGAATATAGAGATCATCATCTATTCATTAGATGTCTTCCTTCTCCCCTCTGTTCTTATTTTTGAGTTTTGTAATGTTGTTAATTATTATTTAACTTACACACACACAGAACAACATGTTTTCACAAACAATTTGTAAACAATCACTTTGAACTGAAATAAATCTTGAGAAATAACTACTGGTTGTGTGTTTTTATTGACTGAGCCTGTCTTTTTTGGCCTTAGAAAAAGCACATCACATTGCATGTTTGTCATATATAAATCAATGTATATATATATATATATATATATATATATATATATATATATATATATATATATATATATATATATATATATATATATATATTGTTGTTTGTTTGTCCATCAAGAATGATGATGACCATTCATTTTATCCAGTGGGGTTGAAGGTATAGAGCCATGGGTTCTAAGATGGCTGAGATGGCCTATTTTGGCTCAAAATGTTCTTTGACAGTGTGGGCAAAGAATGCTTGACGTTTCTGGAGGGAGGATTTCCTGCAGTGGTTTTTCTGTCCTGCCTTTTCTTCACAGCTCTTGCAGTCCTTGTTGCCTCACACGTTACTGCACCCTTGCGTAATGATGCCCGCCACGAATTTAGGTCTCTGACTGCAGCCTCCCAGGTGTCATGATGAATTTCAAAAGCATTCAGTGAGATTTTCAGAGTGTCTTTAAAGCGTTTCCTCTGGCCACCTTGGGAGCGTTTATCACAACGCAGTTCGCTGTAAAAAATTCGTGTAGAGAGCCTGTGATCTGGCATGCGAATCAAGTGACCAGCCCAGCGAATCAAATTCTTCATCAGTAGAGTGTGGATACTGGGCATGGACACTCTTTCTAGGACTTCAGTGTCTGGAATCTTGTCTTGCCATTTAATCTTCAGTAGCTTCCTTAGGCAGACTGTGTGGAAGTGGTTTAATTTCCTAGCGTTTCGCTGATAAACAGTCCAGGTTTCACAAGCATATAGCAGTGTGGATAATACAACTGCTTTGTAGACTTTTAGCTTTGTTTGCAGGCTTATTCCAGTTCTGTCCCATATATTCTTGTACATTCTGGCAAAGGCCGCATTGGCCTTGAAAATTCTTGCATTCACTTCGTCATCAATTGTGACAGCTTGTGACATAGTGCTGCCATGATAGGTGAATTTGTCCACAACAATTAGTCTATGATAATTCACTTTGATATTCGGCACAGTGTGATTATTCCCTGGAGCTGGCTGGTACATAACTACAGTCTTCTCCAAGTTGATATTGAGCCCAAAGTTGGCACAGGCATGTGAGAAAGCTGAAACATTATGTTGCATGTCCGCCTCTGAGTTGGCGTATAGAGCGCAATCATAAGCAAACAGGAGCTCTCTGACGGTGTAATATATATATATATATATATATATATATATATATATATATATATATATATATATATATATATATATATATATATATATGCGCTTTATACCAATGCATACAAGACAATCAATATTATAGGGGTGTCTATGTGTGGCTATCAATTTCTTTTCCTGTGAAAAGAAAATAACTAATTTATGGACCCTTTAAGTTTTGGGCATTTACTACTTTCTCTTTTCCTTCTGTGGCATCTGGTTTGTTTGGTAAGAGAAATTGTCACCTCTGAGTGGTAGACTGGGTTGAGCCTTGGTCCATGAGTTGATGGATCCTTATCAGTACCTGCCAGTGGAGCTAAGCTGACGGCTGCCCTTGCTCTGGTCGATGCCTGAGTTGTCTCACCTTCTCAAGTTTGGGGATCATCTTTCTCTACTTCTCTCTTCTTGTTGCCACCAAGATCATCACTGTGTTAACATTCATATAGGTCTGTATAATCCAACCAATGTGTTGTTTTAAAGTGATAGTAAGAATGAACAGGACATAACAAGAAGAATGATAAGGTCGGAAGAAACATAACAGTTTGAAAGTAGGAACTAGTGCCCCCCTCCTCTGATCTGGTGTTGTGTTAATCTGTGATGTCAGGGATTATTATACTGTATGCATATGGCCATCATCTGTTCCTGCTGTATGCATGTTCTCAGTGTACCTGGGGTTCATTGAGATGTGTACGGTCAGACATAGACAGGAGTGATGATGTGTTGCACCATGAGCCTTTAAGTCAAGCTGATAGGACTAGACCATGATAATGGTAGGATGCATTTTAATAAATGGCATACACATTACAACACCTTCATCTACTCATTTTGGTTATGTATAGTGTGTATAATTGTTTCTCTGCACCTCTTAAATTAACCAACAAGTCTTCTTCTTCCCTCAAATCACCTCCTATTACCTGTTGTTGTGTTGTTGAGTAGTGTGCTGTGTTGTGTAGTGTGTTGAGTTAACTTCTGTTGACTGGGGTTCTCATAGCTTGCACCAACTTCCCCTCCAGTCTTCATCAGTTAGTATGCGTATAACTCACCAAGTAGTGATTGTTTTTCATGACTATCATAAAGAACTTCTTATGTGTATTTGTTACAAAATGTAATTCATACAAAATCACGATAACAAACAATATATATTAGTAAGAGGTTGCTACAAAATGTACCTCTTCCCTAATTCACCTTTACTTCTTTTTCTTCGTCTTCTTCTTCTTCTTCTGATGTCAGTGCGCATCAATCCCATTCTGTTGGCCACCAACAGTTGGCTATAGACCGAAATTTGATGTACCTTTTGGTCTAGACAGATTAACTAGGCCTACTGTCACAAATGACATCTGTGAAACGTAACCTGTTTTAGGCAGTGCAGTTAATGAGTGCCCTGTCTCAGTGAAAATCTGACAAATAAATACATCTATTTTCTATCGAACCCTATTGTTTCAATTCAGGAAGAAGGGGGGAAATATATAATCTCTTTCTCGGCTCTCTAGATTGAGTAGAGGCAGAAATATGTAGGTTACAAGTGAGGCAGTGTTTTCGTGCACAAACTGTCTTCTGGATAGCAGATAGCAATTTAAGCAGTTTTGATGAAATGCATAAGAGTGCGTTTAGAATTCCACCTCGCACAGTTTTCTGTGATAGTATGTTGTAGTATGCACATATTAAAGACAACAGATGTATAGAAGAACTTCAGAGCTAGCAGTTTTTAGAAAGTATGAGAGTGTCAGTTCTGCTCGGGGAATGGCGCTGTGCAGTCAGAAGTTGGCGTTTAACAATTTAACACTTTAGAGGTTTCATTTTATCAATAATACATTTAAATTGACGCACAAACACTGGATACCTCAACTGTACACTTCTTGGCATCAGATAGATCTGATAGATACCTTGGATTTCAGACCAAACTGCTTTCGGAAAAAAAACAGGGCCACCTCTAGCAATCTGACCGTCTACTAGAGCGTTTGTAGAAGAAGTGCGCGATTTGAATATTGAACGCTGACGAAGGGCCAGAGTTACCATCACGTGATCTGCCTTCTCCAATCATTTTAGAGATTGTAGACGCTGTTAATCCTAAATATAGCTGGCATGTGTCTGTCTCCCGTATCAAGTTGGTGTTATGTGTTTCTCGGTGCTATCAAATGTATAATTTCCTCTGTTCGGTGCGCAATTTTTGACTTATCTGTGAAATGATGTGGACGATTATGTCACATCATCTCACAGCGATCATGATACACAAGCATAACCCTCTCTGTACGTCCGTCTCGAAGTCCTAAACCCATCTGCCTGACCCAAGTATGTTTGGTCAGTCCTTCACTTCTCACAGCTCGTGTCGCCCGTGCCGTGTAACGTGACACGATGACCACAGAGCTTCAACTAATGCGTAGTTGTCCTGTACTCGGTAACACCAGGCTGCCTGTCTTGATCGTCTGCCGTGAGCTGTCCTTCGTTAACTCCTGTCTTGCAGGAGTTATATATTAGGTTAGTTAATTATTGCGTTCATGACACTCTCCTCCCCCCTCTTTTATGAAAGGGATACCTTTTCATTATGTGGGTAGCTACACATAGTATGTGTTTGCATTCTAAATTCATGTCATGACCCAATAGTTGTTTCCTTTTATGGATCATAATATTATATAATTGCAAGGTGTTATCTGTTTGGCAATGATGCATGATGTATACTTCAATGATTGTTGCCATCAGGCTTATCGCATCAAGTATACTCCCCTGTTTGGATTGGTACTTTGTTTGACATAGGACTCAGCACAGACCGGAAGTTAACAACGATTGACGCTATCTTTCAAGCTACGTCCTTCCTCTCAACAAAAAACATGTTAGGCGTCAAGACTATCACCCTTTATGATGACTTCAGGACCAGAATATTAACCCCTATGGCCAGATATTCTAATCCCGGTCCTATCAAATTTTAGTGACCATAATCCACCTCTAGTTGACACAGCTTGGTAGTTTGAAGTCATTTGACCACTTACAAAAAAAAACAACAACAACAACAACAACAACATATACATGTACCAATTTTGTCAATATCAGATTGCTTCCCTTTAGGTACAATCGTAAATAATTATGTTTGATAACTGTTAGATACTTTCAAAAAAATAAAATATTACATTTGTTGTTTGTCTAAGTGTCAAACGTTTGACCTCATTTTATTCAAAATAGTGTCATTTGTGGCATTATTGAACGACGGGGTCAATCGATGATCCTTAGATTACAATTATAGAAATCCTTTCTCTCAATGTCTTATATGCAAATTCACAAGTCATAAAATTCATTTTCTTGCTCATTTATACTTAATTAATTATGTATAGTCTGCTATAATAGCAATATAGAAACAAATTTGGAAAAGAAACGAAATTAAATATATAGAGTTCACAAAAACTAGGAACACGCTTTAAGAAAAGGATTTTGATAAGTGCTGGAAGTTCAGTAAGTGTTTTTAGTTGTGTAATATTGTTCGTTCTGCACTTACGTGTGAAACTATTTACAACAATTAATGTATTAGTACAATCTTACGTTCGTCACTCTTCATTTACACACACATTCACAATTTAAAAAAAAAATGTTATTTGTAACTACAATTGGACATAGTCCATATAACATAAAATTTGCTTAGGCAACTTATTTGTGACGGGCTACAATTTTTCGTTGCAATGTGATATTTCGGTCTGAGCGCTGGTGATAATTTTATTTTAATCTTTGCGCTCCAGCATAGTTAGACCGTTGGTGGACTCGTCGAGAGGAATCCTTGACAGGAGGTCAGCGATTTTGTTCCCAGTACAGCTTATGTGGTGTACTTCAAAGGTCCATATGGCAATTCTATGATTTGATGGGGTTCCTTGCATTACTATCTTAATGGGCTGTTGTCAGACTCTACAATAAAGTGTTTGCCTAACAAATACCTGGATAGTCTAGATAATGAATATATCAGAGCTAAACATTCCAATTCCGGCGCGATGTAATTACTTTCACTGGATGTTAACTTGCGGCTGACATATGTCACTGGATGCAACACGTTGTCGTAGGTCTGTAAGAGGACCCTAGCCACGCTCACACTGCTTGCGTCAGTCTTAACTGTGAAACAAAGATTAATGTTGGGGAGTTTTAATATAGGGTCAGATGAGAAATAACCTTATATTTTTGTAAGAGCTTTTTTCAGACCCTCAATGTTTACAATTTTTGTTGGTTGGTGGTTTGTCAACCGATTGGTGAAAAGTTCTGTTAGGTCTGAAAAGTAAGGTATGAACTTTCTATAATAGTTCACAGATTCTAACATGCTTCTTACTTCTTTCTTCGTTGTAGGAAGCGATAATTCCACAATTCTAGATAAAATCTTATCATCAGTAGTGATACTACCGTAACAAATTTTATAGCCTAAAAACCATATTTTGTGAAAAGTAATTTCAAGTTTTGCTAGGTTTACAGTCAGGCCGTGTTGCCTGATACATTCAAAAGTTTGTCGTATACATTCAAAAGTTTGTCGTAATGTCGCTATGTGTTGTGTCATACTGCTGCTGTGTATGTAGATGTCGTCTATGTATGAGTGTATTTTGGTCGAAGTTAATGTCGCACACTGTGTTTGGTGTAAATTCAGTGGTATAGTAGATGGTATTAATTGTATCGAGTCATCTGTAGTCTCTATTCTCAAGTTACTATTTGTCGTGTTTTGTTCTGGTGGTGATGTGTCTGTACTGTGTTTATTGTTGTCGTTACCGTCTGACGTTGCTTGTGTGTATATATATATATATATATATATATATATATATATATATATATATATATATATATATATATATATATATATATATATATATATATATATATATATATATATATGTGTGTGTGTGTGTGTGTGTGTGTGTGTGTGTAGTATGATGCTGCACTGTCGTGTAGAATGGTTATATCCCTTTTGGGTAAGTGTGCTGCCGTGTTTGAAGTTTGTTCTACTTTGTGTTGCATCAGTCTATGTGTGATGGATGGTTGTCCTTCCTTGTGTTTTGTCTTGGTCTGGTGTTAATGTGAGTGGTTTGGAGTTTATGTCGGTGTAGTTTTCGTGCATGACATCTGTTTGCTGTTGTATCCGTTCAGTAATGAAGAAAGAATTCGTTGTTCTGTTGTGATGATTAGGTGGTCTGTTTTTGTCACATGGTTTCAAATTTGAATCTGAACATAGATTATTGTTAGGCATAGACTTGCAATTACATAGTGTACAGGTAATGAGGTAGCATAATGATATTATAGTTTAGCAATAAAGGAGTGCTGTTAAACATATTGCAGTGTTTTGGTTTACATCACTTGACTTTCTTTGCTGTTTGGTTTGTGATGTTGACTTTACTTTCTTGGTTTTGTGTTTTAGTTTCTGTTCATTGGGTTTGGAAAACTGCTGAACAGACATGTTAGCTGTTTCTAGTTTAGTGAAATGCTCTTCCAGTATGTTGGGAAGATCTGTAATACTATTTGTTTGTTGTGGAGTGTTCGTTACAGATTGTTTCTTTGCACAGGCTCTGGTAGTTGTATTTGTTGGCGTGACATGTTTATACCAGGTGGTTATCTGCTGTTGTGTAATATCTATACCTTGAAGAAGATTTCCAATGATTACATCGCAACATGGAATAGTTTGTGCGGCACATTTCACCTTGCCTGTTAAAAAAGGTGTTTGAATATAGGCCCATGCAATTGGATACTTTTCAATGTTCCCTGAAAATGTTCTACAGGTAACAAATTTCCCTGTGTAATCAGAGGGCTGTAGAAAGTCTCTTCTCAGCCCAATAAGGGTACTGCCGCTATCCCTCAAAACAGTAGCTAATTTACCGTTGACATACCCCTTATGGATATCTAGTTTACTTATTGCATCGGAAACTGCGTTTGCCTCTTCATTTGTGGTTTGTACTTTATGACCACAGAATAACATACCATTATCATGGAAACGATTGCATGTAGAAGACTTATCTAGGTGGAAAACATAAATATTTTCAATTGCCTTAGCTGGTTGTGGTTCTTCATCTTGTTCTTCATCTGATGATGAGCTTTGAAACACTGTTGCATTTGCTTATTTTGCCATTTGTTTGGCTGTACAAGAATGGTGCCAATGTCCATAAGCCTTACAAAGGAAGCATTTAGTCAATCTCTTACAGTTCTTTCGTTCACTTTCTTTCTTATCTTTGAAGTTTTTCAAGTAAGTATGGTATTGTGGAATTTTATCACACATCTCGTTTTCATTGTAATTCTAACTGCAGTGTTTACATTGGTAGTTTCTGTATTTACTAAAGGTTTTAGATTGATTATACGTGGTTGGTTTGGGTCTTTCATATGTAGCGGCTGCTACAAATTCTGTTTCTTTCAAAATATTGACAAAACAATCTTTATTGGCTGTGACGTAAGCCGATCCTCGTTTCAGTATTTGTTGTACTGTCTCACACTCACACTCTTGTATAAAACGTAAAAAGGTAATGGTAGTGATGAGATGATCTTATCTCACAAAATAAGGTTTTTCAGACGTTCAAAATCATTGTTAACTTTAGCTGCTGATAGCCATTTACTAATAATGTCTTGAACTAGTGAGGTATAATCTGAGATCGTTTGTGATGATATTGGGGATGAATTAGAAAATCGTTCTCTGTATCCTGCATCAACTAACAACAAATGAGCTATGATTTTGGCTTTGATGTAATAATAGTCTTTTCTTAACTCACGATATGTTCTGTAGCCAGCAACTCATGATATGTTCTAAAGCCGACAACTCACGATATGTTCTGTAGCCATAACTCGCGATATATGCTGTAACCAACAACTCACGATATGTTCTGTAGCCAACAACTCACGATATGTTCTGTAGCCAGCAGCTCACGATATGTTCTGTAGCCATAACTCACGATATGTTCTGTAGCCAACAACTCACGATATGTTCTGTAGCCATAACTCACGATATGTTCTGTAGCCAACAACTCACGATATGTTCTGTAGCCATAACTCACGATATATGCTGTAGCCAACAACTCACGATATGTTCTGTAGCCAGAACCTCACGATATGTTCTGTAGCCAACAACTCACGATATGTTCTGTAGCCAACAACTCACGATATGTTCTGTAGCCAACAACTCACGATATGTTCTGTAGCCAACAACTCACGATATGTTCTGTAGCCAGCAACTCATGATATTTTCTGTAGCCAGAACCTCACGATATGTTCTGTAGCCAACAACTCACGATATGTTCTGTAGCCAGCAACTCATGATATGTTCTGTAGCCATAACTCACGATATGTTCTGTAGCCACCAACTCACGATATGTTCTGTAGCCATAACTCACGATATATGCTGTAGCCAACAACTCACGATATATGCTGTAGCCAACAACTCACGATATGTTCTGTAGCCAACAACTCACGAAATATGCTGTAGCCAACAACTCACGATATGTTCTGAAGCCATAACTCACGATATGTTCTGTAGCCAACAACTCACGATATATGCTGTAGCCAACAACTCACGATATATGCTGTAGCCAACAACTCACGATATGTTCTGTAGCCAGCAACTCATGATATGTTCTGTAGCCAGAACCTCACGATGTTTTCTGTAGCCAGCAACTCATGATATGTTCTGTAGCCAGCAACTCATGATATGTTCTAAAGCCAGCAACTCATGATATGTTCTGTAGCCATAACTCACGATATGTTCTGTAGCCACCAACTCACGATATGTTCTGTAGCCATAACTCACGATATATGCTGTAGCCAACAACTCACGATATATGCTGTAGCCAACAACTCACGATATATGCTGTAGCCAACAACTCACGATATATGCTGTAGCCAACAACTCACGATATATGCTGTAGCCATAACTCACGATATATGCTGTAGCCAACAACTCACGATATATGCTGTAGCCAACAACTCACAATATATGCTGTAGCCAACAACTCACGATATGTTCTGTAGCCAACAACTCACGATATGTTCTGTAGCCATAACTCACGATATGTTCTAAAGCCAACAACTCACGATATGTTCTAAAGCCAACAACTCACGATATGTTCTGTAGCCAGAACCTCACGATATGTTCTGTAGCCAGCAACTCACGATATGTTCTGTAGACAGCAACTCACGATATGTTCTGTAGCCAGCAACTCACGATATATGCTGTAGCCAACAACTCACGATATGTTCTGTAGCCAACAACTCGCGATATGTTCTGTAGCCAACAACACACGATATGTTCTGTAGCCAACAACTCACGATATGTTCTGTAGCCAGCAGCTCACGATATGTTCTGTAGCCATAACTCACGATATGTTCTGTAGCCAACAACTCACGATATGTTCTGTAGCCATAACTCACGATATGTTCTGTAGCCAACAACTCACGATATGTTCTGTAGCCATAACTCACGATATATGCTGTAGCCAACAACTCACGATATGTTCTGTAGCCAGAACCTCACGATATGTTCTGTAGCCAACAACTCACGATATGTTCTGTAGCCAACAACTCACGATATGTTCTGTAGCCAACAACTCACGATATGTTCTGTAGCCAACAACTCACGATATGTTCTGTAGCCAGCAACTCATGATATGTTCTGTAGCCATAACTCACGATATGTTCTGTAGCCACCAACTCACGATATGTTCTGTAGCCATAACTCACGATATATGCTGTAGCCAACAACTCACGATATATGCTGTAGCCAACAACTCACGATATGTTCTGTAGCCAACAACTCACGATATATGCTGTAGCCAACAACTCACGATATGTTCTGTAGCCATAACTCACGATATGTTCTGTAGCCAACAACTCACGATATATGCTGTAGCCAACAACTCACGATATATGCTGTAGCCAACAACTCACGATATGTTCTGTAGCCAGCAACTCATGATATGTTCTGTAGCCAGAACCTCACGATGTTTTCTGTAGCCAGCAACTCATGATATGTTCTGTAGCCAGCAACTCATGATATGTTCTGTAGCAAACAACTCACGATATGTTCTATAGCCAGCAACTCATGATATATTCTAAAGCCGACAACTCACGATATGTTCTGTAGCCATAACTCGCGATATATGCTGTAGCCAACAACTCACGATATGTTCTGTAGCCAACAACTCACGATATGTTCTGTAGCCATAACTCACGATATATGCTGTAGCCAACAACTCACGATATATGCTGTAGCCAACAACTCACGATATATGCTGTAGCCAACAACTCACGATATATGCTGTAGCCATAACTCACGATATATGCTGTAGCCAACAACTCACGATATATGCTGTAGCCATCAACTCACGATATGTTCTGTAGCCAACAACTCACGATATGTTCTGTAGCCATAACTCACGATATGTTCTAAAGCCAACAACTCACGATATGTTCTAAAGCCAACAACTCACGATATGTTCTGTAGCCAGAACCTCACGATATGTTCTGTAGCCAGAACCTCACGATATGTTCTGTAGCCAACAACTCACGATATGTTCTGTAGCCAGAACCTCACGATATGTTCTGTAGCCAGAACCTCACGATATGTTCTGTAGCCAGAACCTCACGATGTTTTCTGTAGCCAGCAACTCATGATATGTTCTGTAGCCAGCAACTCATGATATGTTCTGTAGCCAGCAACTCATGATATGTTTTGTAGCCAGCAGCTCACGATATGATTTTTCGTTACTCCGGGCATCACCGGTCCATCTGTGGCAGACAAGACAGACAGACAGACAGACAGGCAGGCAGGCAGGCAGGCAGGCTTGGCAGAGATGGAGTAGATTGGACCTTGTGGTGAGTGAAGGAAGTGATCCTTACAGACAGCCAAGATCCTAAGAGGGAATAATTAACACACTCTTTCCGAGTTATGCACGTTGGTGTAATAGTTGGGACGTTGCTCTGACAATGGCATGAGCGTGGTAGGAAGATGGCTTAATAGCTCTCGTCGTTTGCTACGGGAGGGGGAGGGGGGGGGACTGGCAACTCAATTCGTCCCCGAACACCCATCCTGCACAAATGTGACGGTTCTAACACTTCACAAATTCTCAACTTAGAATTAGGGGTAATTTTGACTGATGTATATGCATGCCATTAAAAGAAAAAAAAATAGGTGCATGTCCTTCACAGGATGTAGCAGTCAACCCCAGCATTTTGGCTGTTCGTGATTCCTGGGCAAGTTTTACGTTCAATAGTTTGCCATTGCTTTATGAACGACCGGCACCTATACCTTTTCAGAAAAAACCAGCACCACTGTGTTTCGAACCCGGGTATACGGGATTACGAATCACATCCATAACCCCTTCGATACCACGAAAGAAGTGCCTACAAAGCGCATGGCGAGGAGAGTTGTGTGTGTGTGTATGTGTGTGTGTTTGTGTTTGAGAGAAAGAGAGAGCGAGAGAGAGAGATAGAGCGAGAGAGAGAGAGAGAGAGAAAGAGAGAGAGAGAGAGAGAGAGAGAGAGAGAGAGAGAGAGAGAGAGAGAGAGAGCTCAAGTGTGTTTGTGTCTGAAGGTACTGGTCTGAGCGCGTGTGTGTAGTTGGAGCTAAGGAGATGGTGCTTTGTTGTGCGAATGCCTTCAATGGGTGGCTTGCCGTTGTGCGGAGAGAGACAGAGTCTACCCCCACACGGAGACGTATGACTCATCGCCGCTGCATCATGCTGTCATACTGATGCCCCAGTTGTTGACCCGGCAAGTATTTCCTCGCGGTGACCAAGGTCTACTTGTGCCTGATCTGTGTCCACGTGACCGCTTCCTTCACCCCAAGCTCTTGCCCCAAGGACACGGCCTTGCCATCTGTAGACAATAAAACCACTGAAGCCCGTAGAAGATACATGACCAGCCTACGTCTGAATGCCCGCAGTCTGTAAGTGCTGTGTAGAATTATGACCCGATTCTACCATAATATGCCTCTTCGCAGACGCGAAGTTCAAATTCCAGTATTGTACACTCGCTGGCTGCTGAGCTGGAAAAGGGACAGGAAAACTATGTAACACCATGTACCCAGTGTCATGATACCACCCACTGGATGCCTGCACAACATGGGTAAAACTCCCTGAAAGAAACAGCACCATATGACGGGGTTGGTATCAATCCTCAACAAGTGTGCGACTCTGCCCAGACATGAAAAGCCTCATCAAGAAAATAACGAACGCAATCAACCCATCAGAAGCCGGGAAGCTGACAACCATCAGAAGCCGGGAAGCTGACAACCATCAGAAGCCGGGAAGCTGACAACCATCAGAAGCCGGGAAGCTGACAACCATCAGAAGCCGGGAAGCTGACAACAAGCAGCCCAAATTAAGAAAATAAACTACAAGCTACACCATAAACACACCTACATAGCCAAGTGGAAAACTCGAAGGCTGAAAGAGGGTACTCGTACCACAAATTGGATTGGATTGGATTGGATTGGATTGTTGTCCCATTCATAACAGTGCATCTAGCACTGCTAAAACATGTCTGGAAGAGGTAAAGGCGGCAAGGGACTCGCCAAAGGAGGCGCTAAGCGTCACCGCAAAGTCCTGCGCGATAACATTCAGGGTATCACCAAGCCTGCCATCCGCCGACTGGCCCGGCGAGGAGGTGTCAAGCGCATCTTCGAGCTCATCTATGAGGAAACCCGAGGTGTCCTCAAGGTGAACGTCATCCGCGACGCTGTCACCTACACCGAGCACGCCAAGAGGGAGACCGTCACCGCCATGGAAGTGGTCTAACCCTCCTTTAGCCCTGTACAATATATTTTGTTGTTGTCTTGTGGTGTCTGCTGCGCCCGCCCGTTCCCTAGCAATGTAGCACAACGGACAAATTTACAGGTGCTCAGTCTCCCTGTGAAACCCGCCACAACACCACGAGTTGCAGGCCTTCTTGTGTTTTAATTGTCACCCCCTTGAAATCTTGTGTTTTAAGTAAGTCGCTGGGTTTCTAAGAACCGTAGCCCACCGGACAAACCCGCAAGTGCTCAGTCTCACCCACACAAAGCAGACCAGATAGCGAACTCTGGTACATTCAGGAAAATGGTTAAATTGATGCCAATATATAGGTCACCCCAAGTGACACCGGTTTGGAGAGAAGAGATCCCAGGTCACGAAGCAGAGTCCATGTCAGCGCCTTCTGAAGATATGAACCACAACCTTCTGTTCCACGGGTGTGAACAGCCGTCTGTCCAGAAATAAGCCATGGCTCCTTCATGGATCCATTTACCAAAGCAAAGGCCCGGTTTGCCCATGTGTTTATCTATCGGAAGGACCCGACCCCCTTGTTCAGGGGAACACAACCTTGTTCAGGGAAGCGGGACCGTCTGCCAATGCCCGGAATGTGCCATGGCCCCCTTAGAACGTTCAGGCAGGGGACACAACTTCAGGAGGGAATCGTCGCTGACACGACCGACTACTGGTTCATGAAGGAGGGAGCTTCTCTCTAAGTCAATGTCATCTAAGGCGGGGGAAGATGACAACCCGATTGACTGCCATCCCCACCAGGCTAATGACGTGATGGGGCGGACCTGAGAGAGAACTGTGCCAGTAGCAGATCATATCTAGAAGCCAGCTCTTCACGCGGACCTGAGAGTGAACTGTGCCAGTAGCAGATCATGTCCAGAAGCTGGCTCTTCACTCGGACCTGAGAGAGAACTGTGCCAGTAGCAGATCATGTCCAGCAGCCGGCTCTTCACTCGGACCTGAGAGTGAACTGTGCCAGTAGCAGATCATGTCCAGAAGCCGGCTCTACCTCCAAGAGTTGTGTACTACAACTACAGGCAATCAGCGCCGCCAACATGGTGTCTGTAATGATGATGTCTGGTGATGACTCTCCACATGTTGTCAGTGCTGTCTGTAATGTCATGTATCCATTGGGGTTAGGGGTTAGGGTTAGGGGTGGTTAGGGTTAGGGGTTAGGGTTAGAGGTTAGGGGTAGGGTTTAGGGGTTATGGGTTAGAGGTTAGGGGTAGGGTTTAGGGGTTAAGGGTTATGGTTAGAGGTTAGGGGTAGGGTTTAGGGGGTTAGGGTTAGGGTTTAGAGGTTAGGAGTAGGGTTAGGATTAGGTTTTAGGGGTTAAGGGTTTAGGGTTAATGGTTAGGGATTAATGGTTAGGAGGTAAGGGATTGGGTTAGGGTTCGGGCTAACTCTAACCCTAACCCTAAACCCAGGGTATACCCAGGGCAATGGTATTTGTCTGTATTTAACTCCTGGAGCATGGGGACATCAAAATCATATATTAGCCTATAGGTTAGAGTATATGGTGCTGTACATGTTGCGTAAGGGATACGCAACTTTAAAAAAAAAGAAGTTCTTTATGCAGTTAATAATTTATGTCACAGTAAGGTTTGGGGCTGCTGACAGTATCACAGAGCCAGCTTGAAAGGTTGGGGTGCATGCAGAATGCGGCCATGCGGGTGATCATGGGGTGCACAAAAGGACACACCAATTATATGCATGAGGCATAACCTGACACTAAAAACAATTACGGAAAGACATAGGGTCCTTCCAGCCAAATGATACATGAGAGTTGCTGCAGATAAGGAAAACCTCCTTCATGAAGCCATAGATATTGTCAAGAGACATAGACTGAGACGAGGCGGGTCATGAATGGCACAGGCAGAAATATTTATACGCTTGGTGTGTACATGGTGAAAAATGGTGGGTTGAAGTTCCGGAAAACTAGACGACCTGGCACAATGTCATAATAACACTGGGCCGAGAGAGAATGGGCAGCAGGCCGAACAGAGGTTGAGATGCAACAACTGATTCAGAGTAACACACATCAATGTGACATAGTGATCTAGACCGATGGGTCAGTGGTGAGAAACAAACGTAGTGGTTGGGGTTTCATTGCTAAGGCTAATGGACGATGCTTGAAAAAAGGAGTCTGGCATATTAGACTACGACCTCCTGCATGAGAATTGGGGTGTCAGCAGTAACAATGGAATTTTGTTGGTTGGGGGAAGACCACTGCAACACACATTGAATTAATTGTGGACTCAAAGAGTATGCTTAGCAAGGTGGAGTAAGGAATGTTTCGTGTAGAGGTCACAGATTGTGAGAATTGTATGGATTATTTACCCTGCGCAGGGAATGAACATATCGATAGGCTGGCAGGGAATGCAACCCTTGGTGTTAGATTACCTATGAACAAGAGAGAGGTGGTCGATCGCCTGTGGGACCAGGTGGAGAAGGCTGTGAAATAGACTGAGCACCTGTATGTGTAAAGAAGTATATGGCTGGTGATGGGTAGGGGCTCTAGGCGAATTTCAAAACTAAGAGGTAAGGCCAGGAGAACTTTCAATCAGATGGCAGTTGGAATCATTAGCAGTATGACTCTTCGCTGGCTGTTTAACGAGGGGACGGAGCACGTGTGGGAATGTCCTGAGTGCGGTGATGTCGTTTCTTAGTTCAATACAACAATACAAAATGAAACTAGTTAGGTATAAGCAACTCTTGTGAAAATGTCTGTGTTTGTTATTTTTCACCTAACTGTTTTAATTTTGTATCGTCACAATGAAAGAAACACACTGTTAGGCTAACAATGTTAGTCACACGTCGCGAAAACTGCCATCGGTTATTATTAATAGACGGCAAAAATACGTTGAATAACCATCTGAAAATAGCCGAAGAATTGTCCACTAGTAGAAGCTGTACTATTTTTAACCTGAGAATTGAGGTGGCAGCAATAACAGTGATGATGTCAACACAGTGAGTCAAAATCACAACAGTCGTACTCATAGGGTTAAGGATAAACGGCGCCCAGAGAACACTTCATGACGTTCATAAGTACTTGTTCTGAAGGTCAATACAAACAGGATATACAGGTACAGGTTTTATGTGTCTTGTTACTTATTTACACGTCTTTAGTGTGTTTTATATTTTTAGTTTATTTCGTTACGTAGTTGTGTTCGCTACGAAAGATGTGATTCTTGTGAACATCACCAGACTAGCTACTATATTGTTACTAAAGTACTAAAATTAATTGACTTCTGTCATGATGTTATTAACACACACACACACGCACTCACGCACGCACGCACGCACGCACGCACACACACACACGCATAAAATACAGTTTAGTTCTCGTTTTGCGTCGACTCACTGTAGAACTCTTAACGCACTCTATACATATTTATTGTGTTGCATTTTAAATATGTTTAGTTTAGTTTAGTTTAGTCGTAAATATGAGCCGAGGTAGTGCAGTGGCTAGGCTAGAGCGCGTATGTGCCCACCCCGTTGTCATGTGTTCGAATCCTCATGGCTTATTTGATTGACATTTGCTGCCAGGTCGATGCGTCATAAAACAAAATTGATAATTTTCTGGGAAGTCAGGGCAGCCAGTGTGATACTGACCACATCACCCATCGAGTGCTGATCGGTGTAGAATATGGGGTTAGCACCATGTACCCAATACACCACATGGCGTGAAAAGGGCTCCTTTTTACCGAGAGGATCAAGGGATTTATGGAGCTGATGTTCCGGGACAGCTTTAGGTTTTCTATGTACAAATAGACAACATAAAACGTATAAAACATAAATGTCAATCAGCCTTCTTCATCTGCCCTGTGTTCCCCATTGGCTGTCAACCAACTCATTCAGGTTGTTCTGACTTTTGCTATCTCCTGCAGTTATCTCCATATCATACCCAAATTAATCATCTCTGTCTTTAGTTCTCCGTTTTATGTCTTGCTCTATTTAATTTAATCTGTGATTCAAGTGAAAGGGTTTTGTCCAACATGGAGGGAAACTGAATGCTCAGTAATCGGTTTCTGCTTTATCCGGATCTTGAAATAAATGAGGAAATTTAACATAATTAGTACACAAAATCTCCTGATATCGGTGTCGCAAAAATAAGTAGTCTTGTGATTGAGTCAGTCGCAAAAGCAGCTGCCCACGGTATTATCCTCACAGGCTTATTAATCCCAAGGTGATTGTTGTCCGTGTGGGGTAATGGACTAATCTTAAGTGTTGATAGCTTCGCGTACTTTGAGTCTCTTCAGGAGCGCTGACTCAACCAGAAAGGCGAGTAGCGTCGTTGGCGATCAGCCTTTCTCTGCGAAGTGTCTCCCGAACCAAGCGGGGTGTGACCGGGTGGATGTTGTCTTAGAAATCGCACTTTATCACTTCAGCGAAGCTTGTGCCTATGTCTTGGGGAAGAGAACTATTGATGCCGACTCTGGTCATGCGGTGGATTGGATGTACGAACCGCTTGAAATATGGCTTAGGCCCACCCACCCCCCACCCCCCCCCCCCCCACCCCCAAAACTGGCAGGATAGCAAAAGCCGCCTTCTGGATGTTGACGATCTCTCCGGGGTCGTGGATGCCATACGGCGGCACGGCCCACCACGAAAAATATGAATTGGAAAATGGGAATTCCCCACTCGGACACGAAAGTGGACGTCAACAAAGGAATCCAAGGAGAATGTGGACAACGTAATTGGACAGCAACAGGAGACGCTGTGATTGTGATTTTCGAACAAGGACGTGTTTCAAAGGATCTGTGTGAGGTGACCTCTGGACGCGATGATATGAGCGTGAGACAGCTATGAATCAGGAGAGGGATCTGTTGATGATAATACGGCAGTGAAGTAACCGGGCGGAAAAACCTAGAGTGGAATTACAGCTTAAATGGAATCAGTGGATTAGGGCTTCAAGCAGAGCGCAGTAGACTGGACACTCATCGGTGGATTAGTAAAGTAGGTGCCGACCCTGTCTATAGGGGTCAACCTACAGGTCTGCGTGAGTTTAATGTTCACATGTCTGCTACAGAATAAACTTCTGGTAGCGTTTTGATATCTTGACTTTTGCCGTTATCATTGTATTCAAGGTAAGGACGTAAGTTTAATTCCTCGTCCTTCGTTGCTGTTTTGCATTATTACGAGTTGATACCTCGACGGTTGCCGGTGTAGGCACTTCGAGGCATATGGGGGTCGTCACTGGACTCGCTGCATAAAAAAATTGTCAACACGAAAATTCCTGCCAGATTCAGTCAGCTGAGCGTAGAAAAATTTGCACGCCGACATCTTGAGTTGCACCATACTACACGAATCACACACAGAAAGAAAGAACGCACGAAAACTCCACGTCACAAATATGGAGAAGAGCAGGAATAGGTAAACTGGGAAGATCATACAGTTTGCAAGTCACAACAGTAAGTTGGAAGGTTATATTTCACAAGAACAATCAGTTCGACTAGAATTAACATGTCAAGACAGTGAGAAAATAGTACTGGAATAACACCGTTGCGTATAAGAATTACAATAACAGTATAATAGTTACACAGCAAGAATGCAACATACGCGCAAAACGGCACTATATTAAACACAACACAGCGCTATCAAATATTTGTGAACAACGAACATTATAAGAGATTATAAGATATTTAAGAACATTATATTTAGAACGAATGTGTGACACTTATAGCTTTGATGTTACCTTGGAAAAGAAGATAGACAGCAGATACAGGCCATATGAGTAATTTGACTATATAGTCGACATAGAAGATACTTATAGCAATCATAGTAGGCAGTGAGCTCGTAATAAACACTGCGCTGTCACATTAAACTATTAATAGATTGCTGTGTTAATTGTTGTTACATACCCCACATTATCGAGGAACTCCGAAACAGAAGACAATATATACGAATTATCCTATCAGAATTTGGGGACAGAGCAGAGCAGTATACAAGAGCAGCAAGTTACACTGCAGTCAGAGATATATATGGTATAATGAACATGACAACGTTGAGGAGCATGGGTCACCGGTAAATTTCGGAGGTGCACTATTATAATCTGTGGAAAACGAACATACTACTTTGTAATGAACGACACTACTCCCAAACCTTGGTGTCCCTCCACATAACCCTTTCAGGACATTTTTCCTCACTGATACTGCTCTTCACAATATTCACTTACGCCACATTCACGATGTCAACAATGGCTGCTCGAGGGATTATGATGCCGGTATAGGATACTAGACGCAGGAATTTTATTTTGTACACGTTGCGCTACCATACCAAGTGAGTCAAGGAATTAACAACGACATTTCAGTCATCGCCGTCAGTATCACTGACTTTTTAATTCCTGAAACAGCATTTCACTTATCTCACGGTGACAGTTTATTATACTAGAATGACACCTCACTAGCATCAACGGACACGAAGTTGCGTCACAAAATATTATTGTCTACATTATACATGGGACATTATGGATGGTGTATCCGGACATTGGAGCTGTAATCTATTCATTACCACATAAAAATTCGACGGGACACTACATTAACACGAGTCGAATCGACAGGAAGTATTTCGAGCGTGATACGAAAGTGAGTCATGCATAACTGAACTCGACGTTCGTTGGAGGATTTACTTCCGAGGCCCGCATCAAACACTCATCGTCCAGCCTAGCATCAGAATAAGTCTGTTACATTGCATCAAGGGTCAACGTACACGCCCTAACCAATTACGATTACGCATGGGTTGGTCACGGATCACGTGATCCAAGGGCGGAGTGCAAGTTCATGGTACTCTCGTGAGAGTTTATAAGCAAGTTTTCTATCATACAGTCGTGCTTACTGACCAACATACCCACAACTGCATACGATATTCAACATAGTTGGTCGCTAATTGGCAATGATACCAGGTCACTTGGACAACGCCACATGTGGATACACAGACAACAGCACACACCAGTCTATTGTGGGTATCGTTGCAATAATATACCCAAAATTTAACTCCAAGTTCGACGGGTGCACCATAACCGACTAAATTTTGTCAGTCGGCCACAGACCGCGTGGGGCTAGGTGCTGGTGTAAGTGCATTACACCATCGTGTCATTTTACCTGATATTGTGTTTCGAGGAGAACCTCCATTAATTGTCGACTGCAGAAAACGAATATATTCGAGCATTTGGAACAGTCGAGCATGGAATGGACATTCGGAAATTCGTAGAAGACACCGACACCGCAATTTTCTTAAGGCCAGTACCTATTGTAATTGTCAATTGGTGTGACATTGATTTTTTTTAAAAGTTTAATAAGGTGTCGTATTTTCAATTATGTCAAAATTTATTATAAATTAACAACCGTTTGTTTTGTAGGATAAGTCAGTAGTATGTTATGTTGAATCTAAGTCTGAAAGTTTTTGTTGTCGTGTTTAAACATTGATTGGTATTTTCGTCCCTCGTTAATCGTCTACTGTGACTATTAATTATCTAGTGTCATATATATTTTTTTATATTGAACGTTTTCTCACATTATTCATGTGGTTTACATATATTTCATTCATTATAAGAGTATCGCAATTGTGAGTAGTATATAAAGTGTTTATCGTGTTGTCACTTAAATGTCAAGAGTATTAATTTTGTCTTTTATGCATGAAAATATGTACTTTCGTCTTACGTCAATCGTCTTTTGTCAGTATTAGTGTTAGTCCGCTGTACTTATATATTTATATTCTTTATATTGAACATATTTTCCCATAATTATTTTTGTGGCTTACATATGTCACGGTTCGTATAATTATCGTATATTTTGAGTGATATATTCTTAGGTGATCGTCAACGTGACAGTATTCGTATTAATTAAGTTGATATTTTGGGGTCGACGTTGATACCACAGGACTTATTATTTAAGTCAATAACTACTCCGTTCCACGAAGAACCTTGGTGCAAATTTGTCGAGTCTTTTCTTCTCTTGTCACTTCGCTATTTATTTCAGCTCCATCCATCCATCATGTGCCATGCCGGTAAGCGTGGGCGGTCATGTTCTGCCATCTCACTCGATCAACAGAGTCGTGGATCAGTTCCGTGTTTCTGTCTCGACCATGCCACAAGGCCAAGCCATCCAGATACTTGTTTCTAGGTCTTCCCCTTGGTCTGTTCCCCTCGATCTTACCAGTTGTCACCAAGTTCTCCAAATCATTTCTTCTCATAACATGCCCAAAAAATTGTGACTGTCTACGTCTAATGTCTCTGATCAGTTTACGATCTTCATTTGTTTCTTGAAGGACTTGTTCATTGGTCTTTCTGGCTGTCCATGGTATTCTTTGCATTTTCCTCAGAAACCACATTTCTACAGCCATCAGATGTTTTTCAGCCTGGCTGCTCATTGTCCAAGCTTCACATCCATATAAAAGTACAGGTTCTATGTAGCATCTCAACACTCTTTTTCTCGTTTCAATTGACATCTTTTTATTGGTCAGTATGTTTTTCATCTTGCTAAAGGCTACTTTTGCCATGGCGATCCTTGTTCTAATCTCTTCAAGGCATCTCCCATCAGATGTTATTACTGTTCCGAGATAATTGTACCTATTCACTTGTTGAAGAATATTCCCATTTACTTGTATATTACACTGTGGTATTTCGTTCTTCCTAGTGACGACCATAATCTGTGTCTTTTTACAATTTAATTCTAACCCTTGTTGTTCACTGTGTGTAACAACCGCATCTACTAAATTTTGCAGATCCTGTTCATTGTCTGCAATCAAGACTGTATCATCTGCATATCTAATGTTATTGATGCATCGTCCCCCAATGTTGATTCCTTCCATATTTTCAATATTTCTGAAAATATTTTCACTGTACAGGGAAAACAGATCTGGAGACATTACACATCCCTGTCTCACACCTCTCTTAATAGGCTGATATTGGCTTACTTCATTATCAACTCTTATGGCAGCTTGTTGTTTCCAATATATGTTTTTTACAAGTCTAAGGTCTTTCCCATCAATTTGTAGATCTTCAAGCATCCTTATCATGTTGACATGTCTCACTTTATCAAAAGCCTTTGTGTAGTCAATAAAGCAAAGGTGTAGATCTTTGTTTACTTCTATAGAACGTTCGATTACGGTTCTCAGTATATACACAGCATTTACTGTACCCTTGCCTACTACAAACCCACATTGTTCTTCTCCTATTTCATGTTGTATTTTCCTCCTAACTCTTTGCATGATGATTCTTAGCAAAATCTTCGTGATGTGACTCATTATACTAATTGTTCGATGTTGATCACATTCCAAGGCTCCTGATTTCTTTGGGATTGCAATAAATACAGAATTACATAACTCATGAGGTATATTTCCAGTATCATATATTGTATTAAGCAGACTGGTAACTTTATCTATTCCATATTCTTCTAAAGCATTAATCATTTCTGTTGTGACGCTGTCTGGACCGGGGGTCTTGCCAGATTTCATATGATTAAGAGCATTCTGAACCTCCGTCTTCAAAATTGCTGGCCCTTCATTGTTATTTTGAACAATATATTGTTCGTCTCTGTTATCGTCATAAAGGTTTTTCACGTAATCTGACCATACATGTAAAATCTGATCTTTTTCTATTACGACTCTTCCATCTTTTGTCTTTAGGCAGCCTGCTGATGTACGTGTTCTTTGATTAGTAATCTCCTGAATTCTTTTGTGCATTAGTTTCGCATTTTTACTGTTGTGTTGTTTTTCAATTTCTCTGCAATTTTTCTCAAGCCATGTTTCTTTAGCCTCCTTACATAAGGTTCTGACTTTTCTGTGAATTTCTTCATATTTGGCAGGATTATTTTTGTTCTGTCTTCTTGTTTCCATTAGTTGTAAAATTTCTTCAGTCATCCATGTCTTACGGCCCACTTTCTTTACTTTTGGAATAGTTTTTTCTGCTGCACAACTGATTGAATTCTTCAGCATTTCCCATTGATCATCTACATCTTGAAATAGGATCTCTAGATCAGACAATAAATCAAATTTGTTCTTTACTTCTATGTTAAAATTATCTTGTATTTCTTTGTCAGTTTTCAATTTGCACAAGTCATATTTAGGGTTTCCTGTTGTATACTTGACTATTTTTATTACTTGACTTATTTCAGCTAGATAGCTCATTTTACAGGTAGGAGAAGATGTCTACCCTACAAGAAATCATGGAATTCGGTGAAAAGATTGGTTTAACTGGTGCTGAACTTAGGAGTTGGGCTAAACATGAGTTCAGTGAAGAGAAACAACGTCAGAAGGAGGAGCGACAGGAACGACTAGCAGCAGAGAAAGAAACCAAACAACTGCAGATGGCTCTTGAGAGAGAACTGAAAGAAAAAGAGATGGCTATCAAACAAAATGAGATAATTTTGGAACGCGAAAGGATAGCAGCAGATAAAGAGAAGTTAATTATGGAGATGCAATTGAAGGAAAAACAGATAGCCGCAGAAACTGAGATTAAAGAGAAACAATTGGCATTGGATAAGGAAAGGCTTGCAACAGAGACACTTTGGAAGGACAAAGAGGTTAAAGGTAACCTAAAGGTCAAGACACTTGAGATGGAACATGAAGCTGAGATTGAACGAGAGAAAATGCTTGCTAAACAGAACGATCCTGTGAAAAAGTACCAAGGTCTATTCAGGAATTTCCAACAAGGTGATTCGGTTAGTTCGTGGATAACTAATTTCGAGGTGCTTGTAAAGTACTACAAGGTACCAGAGAAGGACGTACCGATACTTTTTCACCGTCACCTCGCGTTAGAGCCGTTAAAAGTGATAGAACTGATTCCTGAGGACTTGCGTACAAACTATAAATATATGCGCGATCGTGTTCTGTCACATTTTTCTTTGGACGAATCGGGTTTACGTACGAAATTTAAAACACTTACTCCGAAATCGAACCAAACGTTTCTCGATTTCGCTTCTGAAATGTCTTCAAGTTTTGATAAATGGTGTAAGGCCGCTGATATTTGTTCTGATTATGAAAAAGTCAGAGATTTAATAATCAGAGATAGACTTCTATCTGCTATACCAGAACCTATGGCTGTATTCCTAATTGAAAATAAATGTAAGAATATGACTGAGATGGAAGCTAAAGGTGAGTCTTATTTTAATGCACATAGAGACGTGTTTGCCAACTGCACTCAACCTGAACTGGTGATAGGAGCAAGTGCCAAATTCCAGAGAAGCAATGGTAAGTTTAGAAAATTTAGTAGCAATAGCAATAGAAATAGTTCTTATAATAGAGAGGGAGACAGACCAAGGAAGGGACATTTCACCAGATGCCAATACTGTAAGTTGTCTCATGGTAACTTAGAAATGTGTGATCGTCACCCAGGCTATACAGCTTACTTAAAAGACATTACTGCTAAGAAGAGAAGTAAGTATGACTCATTCAAGAGAAGTATAAAATGCTTCTCGTGTCGGGCGTACGGACATACTAGCAGAACTTGTCCGATGAGAAATTCCTGGAAAGAAGCGAGTATCGCATATGTGTTGTCTAGTTGTAGTAGCGATTCAGATGATCTAGAGGACACACACGCAGCCATTATAGAGTCATACAATAACAAAACAGGTAAAGAAGGTCATAATAGTGATGATGAACCGACATCAGCCAATAAGAGACATATTCACGAAGCAAATGCAGCATACACTCGTCAAGGTACTCTGACGATACACCAAGCGTCGGTTAATGGTTTACCAACAACCTGTTTTAGAGACACAGGGTCCGATATTACAGGTGTTAATCACAAACTCATAAGAGAAAGTGATTATACAGGTAAGAGTATTGAGTGCAGGACATTTGGGGGTACAATAGAAATGTACAAAACTGCATGGGTCAGCATAAAATGCCCATACTATAAAGGTCGAGTGTGCGCAGCAGTACTACCAAACCCATGTGCTGGGTTGATAATTGGTAACATCGCTGATGTCAAAGATTACGCTCAAACTATAGAACGCAAACCTGATGTGATACTCACAACAACACATACCCACGTATCACAAGAAGAAAGAATTACACATTCATTAAAAGTTCAACTGACTGGTAATAACAACAGTGTGGCACACAAAAATAGAACAAAAGTTAAACACAATAGTTACAAACAACAGATAAAATGGGATGTTGTAACCATATTTATGACAAACATGTTGAGTTGGCTTAAATTGACCTTATATCAGGTTACATCCATAGTCACAAACACAGCCTCACAAACAAAGGCATATATTGATGATATTACGAATAAAAATACAGTCATTCAATCACTCAGGAAAATGTATACACAAGCCAATAACAACAAACAAAATTACAATGAACAAAATGCAAGAAGCAATACGTACTGTATTTACTTGGCTTATCTCTGCTACAAATTATTCAAATATACTTTATTGTCATTATATATACGACTGAAAATTATGACAGTGTTCAATTTAACAAAATTGAAAAGTACAAATATTAACATCCATACAGTACAGGAACACCATAAGTATGAAAGAAAGAAAGAGAGAAAGAAAGGGAATAAAACGAAGACTGAAAGAAATAAATAAAGGAAAATAAAATGGGATGAAAGGTTAGGGTCACATACACTACAAACACATTAGAGTCTTAGGTCTTATTACTTAGTTATACAAGGTATCACTTGTCAGAATTGTTCACACTATCTAATAATTCTATAATTCATCTTAGAAATAGTTCGATTCTTTATTCTTTGATAATTATGTCTATAATAGAGAACATTACTAAATTTATATGAAAATTATTTGATTTCAATATTTATTCTTGTTGAATATTATATTCCTGATAAAAAAAATTTTTTAGATGTCTTGAATCTTTAATAGGTATGATTCTTCACAACTCTATGTCTGCAAGATTTTAATCAGTCAATCAGAGACATTCTCAGTCGATTATAATTAATAAGGGAACAGATGTATGTTATAAGTTCTTTAATTATATTTTAATGTTCTGTTCTTTTATGAGTGTTAGAAAATTTAATAAACATAAATTCAAAACGCACCTTGTTGAATAACAATGTTACATTAATTGACAAAAATATATAATGTAATGTAAGATGTGATTTAGTTAAATATGGATACACATGGTGGCAATTTTTCCATATTGACAGAGTGTATGAAGGAATAACTACGCCATAGGAGTTATCTACTCAATGTGTGATCGATCAGTTGGTCAAACAGTAACTATTCTGACATGGAGTCGAGCGCACAAGTATTGTATTTGTAACTGTGACAGTGAAAATTGTGAAAAGTGAACATTTTAATTTAAATGTTATGATTCTGTGGTTAAATAACAAATGTTAGTTAATTAGGTATTAATTAATTGAAATATTAAGTTTGGTTTTGGGTTAATTAATCATTGTTCGGGAAAGTATTTGATTATAAGGTTTAAGTCATTAGAATGAATCTCTAGTTGAATTAATTGTATTGCGTGTCATTATCACATTAAGATCCATAATAATCAGTCATCGCTCTCAACATATCCACAAAAGTAAAAAAATATTTCTGAGGATTCTCGTGGAGCACATGTCACCCTACCCACAGATGGAAAAATTGTAAGAAGGAAAATATATGGAGTATACAATAATAACAGCAACGATAATCAACAATGAGGATGATCTACTTGGAAACCCCATTATTACCCTCGTCCGAAACTCATGGTAGTACCTAGAGCTAGGACACACTTGTCTATTAAGACAAGGTAGGGACTAATATGTTTATTAGTTGGTCTGATTCCCCATGATCAGCCACACGACGTCCAACGTGGGGTTTGGACAGGTGGGCGTGCCCGTCGTATAACTTTATATTTTTTTAGGGTAGATAAGGGGGACAACCAAGTATTAGTCTATTGTTATTATAGTTGTAGTTAGTTGTGATTATACAATATATTTATACACATATAGTTAAAAGGGAAAAAAATGTTACACATTTTTTTATCTGGGAGGGGGCATTATGCCATACGGCGGCACGGCCCACCACGAAAAATATGAATTGGAAAATGGGAATTCCCCACTCGGACACGAAAGTGGACGTCAACAAAGGAATCCAAGGAGAATGTGGACAACGTAATTGGACAGCAACAGGAGACGCTGTGATTGTGATTTTCGAACAAGGACGTGTTTCAAAGGATCTGTGTGAGGTGACCTCTGGACGCGATGATATGAGCGTGAGACAGCTATGAATCAGGAGAGGGATCTGTTGATGATAATACGGCAGTGAAGTAACCGGGCGGAAAAACCTAGAGTGGAATTACAGCTTAAATGGAATCAGTGGATTAGGGCTTCAAGCAGAGCGCAGTAGACTGGACACTCATCGGTGGATTAGTAAAGTAGGTGCCGACCCTGTCTATAGGGGTCAACCTACAGGTCTGCGTGAGTTTAATGTTCACATGTCTGCTACAGAATAAACTTCTGGTAGCGTTTTGATATCTTGACTTTTGCCGTTATCATTGTATTCAAGGTAAGGACGCAAGTTTAATTCCTCGTCCTTCGTTGCTGTTTTGCATTATTACGAGTTGATACCTCGACGGTTGCCGGTGTAGGCACTTCGAGGCAGTGGACCATCAAGTTCCAGAGGCCTCCATGACCCTGTTCTACACAGGTCTTCTGTATACCGTGAGTAGGCTGACCGGAATCGGCTTCCAGCCATTGTGCTCTTTGGCTTTGATGGTCGCAGTATGGTTTACACCGAAGACACGGTCAGCCTGCGAATCATTACACAAGATTCTGCAAGCACCCTGGAGATTTTGATGAGCCAGCTGTGTCCTGTAGGCGGTCCGTTCGGGAGCACGAACTGGTCGACGTCGAGCCCCTTATCTCCACCAAGAAGCCATACTGCGATTGGCTGATCCTACGTAGCTCATAGAACAGCTTCCTAGATGTAACCCTCAAAGAGACGGACCTACCTACTCTGCGCGAAGTGCAGTTCGTTGGACCAAGCGTGGTCGTTGTGACATATAAGGTCTATTGATTTGTGCCAGGCTTGGTATGTTCTGCTGTTGCAGATGAAACTCGCCGGCGATGTTCCGCAACATGACGGCCCGCTTGATGATCTTCTCTAGTTCAGTCACATGGTCGACCGTGGCGCCAGTTTAATTGACCCTGTTCTCCCACCCCTGTATCTTCTGGCGCCTTGTTGTGGTTAGCTCCTTTCTTCTCAAGGCACTCTCAATGTGCCCCACCACTCTCTGGGCCACACAGTTAAGGTCGCCATCGCGCATTAGGGTTAGGTTGGCGGGATCTGAGTCTCTGATGGCGTAGATTCCATACGCTACGAGTGTTTCTGGGTAGGCGCGAGCATAATATGGCTTGTCAATCCCGGTCAGGGTGCTTGGTCTCGTGATTCGAGAGATTGCAACAATACGGTCGTATTTCTCCTCCTCCTCTCTGACAGGGTCGAACTTATCTACGATAACCAACTCGGAGCGACCATTTTCTTTATTTCTCTCCTCCAAGAACTTAATTCGTATGAGGAACTGGCCCTCTTGTAGGGCTGCGAGGAGCCGTGTCGCTCTCTCGTCTGTCATACGGACAACCAGGTCTTCCTCTTCTATCATCTATGTAGAGAAGACCGCGGCGGAGCCATTCACTTCAAATTCCTCTTTGGCGCCGTTGATTTTTTCAACCCATGACGCGTCAGTTGAGATCCGATTATGGTGAGGGCCCTAACACCTAGGTCGAAGAAGCCTGCAATCGCGGTATGCTTCGCAATGATTGCGATCTGCCGTCTGCGGACTGCAACGGGCATCTAGTCGTTGTGCTGGGTTCTTCCTGAGGCTCTTCTCAACGACTGCAGATCTCAGAGCAGCTTCTGCCTACTCATTCGGTCTGGGCAATGCAGCCAGCCTATCAGTCTGTTCATTGAGCAGAGCGGAATTCCGTTTAGAACTTATCTGCGCACTCTTTTTCTGAACTGTGATGTGCAAGCATGAACAATTCTCTGTTGGAGAACAGCCTTTCTATCCGACACTGTGAGGCCGTATAGCCCGATTATAGCTTTAAGCTATATAACTGTTGGCATGGTACATAATACTAAGTGCGTACTAGTCTCTAAATGATGGTTCCGTCGCCCTGCTATTGAGTGAGTGCGTGGCGCGACACTGCGAGCTGTGAGTTTCGTGTGAAGTGCTTTTGAATCTGCCTGAGGTTTTTTGGAACGTGACTGCATGTTCGGAGTGATGGCAGGTGGCTATGTCCCAGAGTCTGACGGGCTTTTGCCTTATGCAGAAATGCGTGGCTGCTGGGCTTCTGGTTGACTGCCACTGCCATCAGCGATGAACTGTATTTTCGTGGACTGTGTGGGTGAACATCTAGGAAACATTCAGATAGGAAATTGGCAGCCGATTCCATCAGAGATGAACTGGGTGTTTCGTGGGGGACTGGTGTGTTGACATTCTGGTGGCGGCATTATGCACAGTGTATTTCTGTGGGCTGTTGTTTATCGAGACTCTTTCCACTTTTCACATTGGGCAGTGGGGAGCGTTTTGTGTGATATTCACTGGCACAGGAACGGAGCATAATGGGGATGACCAGTTGCTGTGAAGTATATATATTTGTGCAGAAATACCCAAAAGATTGTAAAAACGACCTTTATCTTCATTCTCATACTAAATATAATGCAAAATCTACCGCCATATTATGGAAATGAGGTTCCCGTTGGCCGACATCTTTACGGATGGCATCTAAGGCAATATCGTCAGATATTAAACATAGTTTTCTACTTTCAGGGCTTAGTAAGACAAATAAAACAGAGGACACTTTTGTAAGCCTTTTGGCGCACAGCGTATATGGTGTTCGACTAATATTTTATAGGCCAATCGGTGCTTGGAGGGTGATATGGTTAGTATCGCGCTAGAATGTAGATTTGTTTAACCTGTACGCCGAAAATATAATGAGAAATGTAAGAGATGATATAAACAGGGAGCTATATGATGCCCTAAATATTGGTGGTCATGACATACCAGAGATTCGGTATGTTGATAATACAGTATTGCTATCCACAACACAGAATGGTATAGAAAACCTAATAGCTCAACCCAATTGAAAAGTGAAAATCACAACTTGTATCTTAACATTGCAAAAACAAAGATAATACGTACAGATAAAACCACAATGGAGAAAGAAATATATGTTAATGAGGAAAAATTCGAGGTGGTGGAAAATCTTGAATATCTTGGGTCATTGATTACCAACAACGGTGACACAAGACACAAGAAATTAAACGACGACTATCAATTGCTATTCAAAACAACTGAATAATTATGGAATGGGACAGACAGAACTACAAAAATTAGATTTTTAAGAGCATGCATCTTTCCCATTGCAACATACGCCTGTGAGACCTGGACACTTATTAAACAAGCTGAACAGCGCATAAATGCCTTTGAATATAAATGTTATAGACGAGTTCTAAAAATATCTTGGGTAAAGAAAAGAACATATGCATCCATACTTCAAGCGCTGAATATTGAAGAAGGTTGGCTATTAAAGACGATAAAAGAAAGAAAATTGAAATATTTTGGTCGCTTGAAACGTCATGAAAGTTTGGAGAGAACAATAATGGAGGGGTATATGCCTGGGAAGAGAGGAAGAGGAAGGCCAAAGAGAAGATGGGTGCAAAATGTGGCGGATGATCTCCAGATGGGTGTATCGGACGCAGGACATCTTGCTTATGATCGAGAAGTTTTCCGGAAGGTTGTTATGGGAGCGAGGTTCTGCAAAGGACATGCTACTGAATGAATGAATGTATGAATGAATGAATGAATGAATGAATGAATGAATGAATGAATGAATGTATGAGTGAACTAGAAAACAACGAGGCACATTGTTGCATGTCACTATAAACCGGGCATATAAGAACATATCTCTGGCTATCGAACAAGAACACAATAAAACTATTCTTTGTAGAACTACTAATCAGATATACAACGGATGGCGTCATCCATAGATATGTGGAACAGAAATAAACATGGATTGGCCAGTCCCTAATATTTCCACAGCTTCACTACTGTCTAGTAAAAACGTGACCTAGTACAGATCTTGTCAATCAAACCGGAGGATATATTATACTCAAGATACACTGGAAAAGAATATAAAACCTTATAGAAAACCTTTAATCTCAGTTGCTATTCTACTCGATTTATAAATCGCCACTACCATCCACCCAAACCACTTTATAACGAAATATATGTCCACCACCTTCAAGTATTTATTCAAATAACAATTCGTGGATACCACGTGATGCAAAGTATACACCACCGACTCAGATTAAGAAGTTAGCCAAACGTACCACTACAGTTTCAGTATTGAGATACAAAACCACCATAAAACCAACCATAAGAGTGAAAGAAACTACCTCCTTACGCCAATCGAAATGCATTATTCATTTTCGATGAAAATGCCTGTCCATTTATATAGGCAGAATGGAACAAAAGTTTGATGAGGAAACAAATAATAGACAATTATGGCAACCCAACTAAATCTGCTAACCAAAGGGAACCTAAAAATCTTCCATACGATGTCACTTAATATAATTCCAGCCTGCGGCAGCCAGACACCTTCAGGGTGCTATTACATATAACCAAATGTTGCTGAGATGTGCAGTGACGTCTGATGTGAACTTAAATGTTACAATCAAAATAGCATGATAGTCCGTGGCGACAGCAAATATATGACAGCGCGTTTTGTGCATTTCAGCATTTGTACATTTTCATCATCATCATCATCATCATCATCATCATCATCATCATCATCATCATCATCATCATCATCATCATCATGTGCCATGTCGATAAGCGTGTGATGTCAGTGTTCATCATCTCACACCATCACCAGCCTTGGATTAGCTCTGTGTTCTTGTCTCGATTATGCGATGTGACCAAGCCATCCAGATATTTATCCTTCCACCATCCCCTTGTACTTTCCCCCTTAATCTTGCCGGTTGTCACTAAACTTTCCAGGCAATTTCTCTTCACAACGCGCCCAAATAATTATAAGTTTAAGTTAAATTTCTGAACTCAATGTAAGCTTTTAATTCGTTTCTTGTTGGATTTGCTCGCTGGTTTTTCTGTCCGTCCATGCATTTTCTCAGATATGACAATAGATGTTTCTCAGCTTGTCTGCTTATTGCCCGCTTTCCTATCCATGTAACAGTACGCTTCCTATGTAGCACTTCAACACTCTTTGTCTTGTTGTAGTGGACAACTTTTTATTGGTCAGAATCCTTTCCATCTTACAAAATGCTACCTTTGCCATAGCAATTCTCGTTCTAACATTTTCAAGGCATCTCCCTTAAGATGTTATGACTGTTCCGAGATAGTTTTAAAATTCACTTTCTTAAGAATATTCCCATCTACTCGGATGTTACACTATGGCATTACTCTCTTCTTAGTGACGGAGAAAAGATCCAGGTGATGCTTGTCACCCGTGACCTCCGAAGCGAAGCAAGCCACTCCGCACGAAGTCTGCCCATCCTCACCCTCGTCAGCATGCTTTCTGAGTCACTTACAATCACGATGTGTATGTGTGTGTCGTATTCTCCATCCAGCGGACAGCCGCAGTGACTGCCTCCACTTACATTCTTAAGCTGGATGTTGTGGTATCATATGCCAGGCTCTCCTGCCCCAAACATCGACCATTAGCTTTGGCTATGAACCCCCAGCCACTTCTCTCACCTCTTGACACCGAACCATCTGTGTAGATGATCACATCACTCGAGTGAGCATTGTCCTAAATTAGTTGCTGGATTTCCACTTGCGTGGCCCCTGCTGGCCACTCCCTGCACTCCCGGCTTAATGTGATTATAACTCTGCACAATTCTGACTGCTCCGCTGGCACTCTGACCCACTCCTATCCACGCTTAATGTTCTCCAAGGGGCACACCTGTCTGATCGTATCCTCCGCCTGAGCCATCCATGATTTCCCTCTTATCAGTCGCTGACCCTTAACTGCGTCCAGCGCCTCATGCAGTGGGTGGTCTGTGTCTGCAGCTACTCTGAGGTATGCCTTAACCTGCATCACCTTGAGCCTACCAGCAACAGTCGGCAGACCAAGGATGTAACGCATACACACTACTGGGGTGTCTCTAGTGCATCCCAGAATGACCCGCATAGCTTCGTTCTGTATGCGCTCTAACTCCACCAGCTGACTCTCTGAGACAGTGAGCAGACCTAATCCATAATCAATTACTGAGAGGATCAAGTGCTGGTATAGTGTGAAAAGCATTCTCTGCTCTATGTCTATTGCAGCCGTAATTTTAAGTGCATTGAGTCCCTTTTAAGATCTTGTCACGACCGTCTCCACATGGTCCTTGAAGGATAGGCTCCTGTCAAATGTGATCCCTCTGCAGACATTTCTACCATCTATCGCGAGGCTTGGGACATCAGCTCTTACAATCCTGTTGTCCAGAGAACACCACAAAACAGCCGCCTTTTCCGGGTGGATGACAGCACTCATTTCTGTGCACCAGTTAATCACTTTATCTACTGTCGCCTGTAACTCCTGGGCTGTTTGCTCCCTATCTCTCCCCTGCCTATATGCAAGAATATCATCTACAAATGTTAGTATTCTTCCAACCCCTGGTGCTTCTAGGTTTGCAATCTTGCTCGTATACACATTAAAGAGCACCGGTGAGACTGCAGATCCCTGTGGCAGTCCCGGGGTTAACATATGTGGCTCTGAGGTCCATGCGCCCAGACGAAGAGCAACCCGACGAGAGTGCAGGACGGCTGCTATCCAGCTCACCAACCAGGGATTGACCCCCTTCTCCATCAGTGCGGTCATCAAAATATCATAGCGAACTCTATTGTACGCATCCCCGAGATCAAGCGCTACCGCCATCGTTTCCTGTCTACTCTGGAACCCCTCATAAACATTAAAGGCAAAAGTGGCTGCATTTGACCAGGTATCTTTTCCTGGCCTGTAGCTCCCCAGGCCTCTTGGAAGAAGCTTCCCGCTTTCCAAAAATTCCTGCAGCTTAACAGCGACTATCTTCTCTAAAACCTTCCCAAATGTATTTTGAAGGGTGATGATCCTAAGGCCGCTAAGCTTTGACTGATCCTTGAATGGTTTTGGGAGAGGGATGAGATAGCTGTGCACCCAATCCTGCGGTACTGATGCTGTCCTAATGCTCTGGTTAAAGCAGTCGGTCATCTCCTCCAGGTCTGCTTCGCTCAAACCCTTCATGTGGCCATACCTGACCCCATCGGGCCCTGGTGCCGTGTCTTTTGCCTTTTTCAAAATGTGTTTAACATCTTCCACCCGTATGATGTCTTCATACTGCATATTCTTCGTGGTGCCAGATAGCTCCTCTCTAACTGCAACCCTGGTGTCCGCATCATTATGATTGGTCTGCTCTAAAAATCTCTGGAGAAACGCCTCCCCTTTCTCTTTGTCTGTTGTCACGCGCGCACCATCATCTCTATAGATTTTTTCCCACTGTCATCGGCCGATCTTTTCTCTGCATTTGCCTGTGCAGTTTCCAGAATTTTTGCAGTGTTTTATCCCCTCCAATCTCCTTCATGAAACATTCCCATTTTGCCTTTTTGGCCTCTGCAGCACAGCGCTTGAAAACCTCCACCTTGTCTGTCTTGACATTTTCCGCTGTGTCCACTTCCTCTCGTGAGCTTCGAAGTGTCTGTCGCACTTTCTTTAGCTGCTTCACTGCAGCTTTCTTGGCTCTCCCAGCTTTAACTTTCCTGGGTTTAGAGATCAGGACTGAGCATGGCATGTGATCACTCCCATGGTCATTCAAAACATTCCACTTTACATCAAGGACTGATGACTGGGAGACAAATGCCAAGTCAACAGCTGTGTCTGCATCGCCAGGCCTCATTGCCATTCTTGTCGGCCTACCATCATTTATGCAGCCCACATCGGAGTCCACCATGGCATCTGCAAGGGCAATTCCCTGTCGGTTTTCTCCACTACTGTCCCAATCTCTGTTCCTTGCATTGAAGTCTCCACATATGAGTAGGCTATCACCTGGTAATTCCTCCAGTTCCTTAAGCCAGTCCCAATGTTCCTTTCTGACAAAACAGTCCACTGTGGCATACACATTTATGATGTTCCAACTTAAGCCACCAATCTCCATTTGTATACCCTGGACCTCTCTTGCACTGTGATTCCACTGGCTCAAGTCGAGTACCACATGCTTCACTCCTTCCTTCACCAGCAGACCTTGTCCATGTCTCTTCTGCCCAGTAGGGTTTATATAACTGTCGTACCCAGGGCAATGGTATTTGTCTGTATTTAGCTCCTGGAGCATGAGGACGTCAAAATCATATATTAGTATCTCCAATATAGGACCTCTCTGTCTGGCACTGCGACAATTCCAGTATCCCACTCTTACATAGTTGAAACCTAGTCTCTCCACTTTTCGTCTTGTTCTCCTGGCGTCTGCCCTCCTATTTCTATGCCGTCGTCTCACACCATTTCCTCGTCTTCTCCTCCTCACTCTCTCTTCTCTAGCCTCTGAGGGGTGTGTCAAGCGCAGAGCACGTGCTTCGTAGCTCCGGCGACGATTCCCATGTTTAAATAAATCCATAGGCAAAGTTTGGATATTACAGGAAATAAACGGTCACCCTAGCATTGCCTGCTTGCTAGGGAAGAGGCAGGGGATGTCCCGCAGGAGTCCATACGCCTAGTGCCGCCCCGCACGCCTGTCAGACGTCCAACGTTCACGACCAGTTAACCCATGGCCATCCAATTCCTCAGCACGCTGGTCCACCTTGACCTTGGGGGTTTATATTTGGAGTTTTCCGTCTCCTAGGTGGATTTCTGTCCAAAGCTAACGGGTTCCACCTACCCGGGAGCATAACCCTGATCGGGGGGCTAAACGGGTACTCCACCTTGCCCAAGGGTGTCCCGTAGGCTACCGGAGGGAAGGAGGCGCCTTACTTCTCCTTTGATAGAGGATACTCCTACCCCGTTACCCTGAATCACGCTCATGAGAGAGGACAATCTGTTGCTAAGAAAAACAATAGAAACTTTACAGCATGAGTCCACCACCAACCCAACTGAACAAGCGTGCAATTCCCAAACAGCTGTACCAACTTCTTCGGAGAATCTAGAAGCCCGATTTCACCAAAACAAATAATTAAACAAGACGCGAAAAACCCTCAACGTGCAGAGGAAGATAAAACACTACAAGCAGTCTATCCCACTGATGTAAAAATAAGCAACATATTCGAAGTGCTTCTGGAAAATTCGCCAGAAAACGTAGAGTGCTATAGTGCACTGCCAACAGACAATGCACGCCTGCAGGAATCACAGGGAGAATCACATGGAGACGTACAGACTGCTGCTGAATGGATGGAACAACGAGCAAGGCGTACTGACAACCACCATATACAGACAGAACGACCCGAATATACACACATCATAATAGGCACTCTTGAACGGGTTACGTCACACTTTTCCTAACTCGTCAATTTTTGTTCTCCTCCATCATATCTCCGAGTTATGGATTCCAGCGTCGTCTAGCTGACATAAAGAACAACATATTGCAGAAGTTTTGTTCTCACAACAACATACAGTTCATCAACAACACACTGTTGTTTACTTCACAGGCTGGTGCACCAAAAAAGAGACTTTATAAAGATCAAATACACTTGTCTACATTGGGCACCAGCTTGCTCGCCAAATATATCAAATACCCAGAACGGACATAACATACATCCAATACCAGATCGCGTAGGACACGCTTAGCTACTCTACCTGAAACTCAAGCCAGACGGCATACTCCCGTCTCATCAATTACCAATAGGCCAGAAGAGCGCAGACCACTCATGGCGACTGCACCTGAAACCCAAGCCAGATGGAACACTTCCACCACACCAAATCTGTACAATATGCCCTCTTGCACACAGGAGGGTGAAAATTAAGAAGATAGGTTCCCTCCTCTCCACAGCAAGAAACAATCTGTCAGTAACAACAACGTGCCACCACAGCCTCCTGTTAGCCACGAATCAGAGCCTGTAGTTGGTAGTCGTTACACACCCGTGAGAAATCAACAGTATCCATTTCATTGTAACCCAGAGTTGTTATACTTTACCCATTTTAGCCAAGCTTCACTTCGTCAGGCACTTATGATGTCGCTGTACCAAGGACCAACACAGCCTGGTATTTAGTAGCAATTCAGCACAAAGCAACAACGGATCTCAGTACAAGAAAGAGCCTCTCCTAGAACGTTTATGTGCATACTTGGTTATCTTATATATAAAAGGCAATCTCCGTCTGTATGTATGTCTGTATGTCCTTTATGCGTTCGCGAACGGTACATCCGATTGAGATGAAATTTTCTATACGTCTTCCTCTCATTCTCGCGCTGCCAACTGTCATAATTTATTTTTCTTCCTCCTCCTCCCTATCCCTAAATACGTACGTAAATATAAGAGATCAAAGTATCTCTGAACCACAACGCTAGGAAAAGCGAAGAAAATGACGTGACTACACAGAATCGTCACACGGCAATGTCAATAACAAATCATCTTTCTATGTGTAAAAATGTGTCCTCCTTCCTCCTTCTCCCTTCTACAGTCATGTAAAAGGGAAGAACAATCAATGGAAGGACCGAAATCACAGAACCTAGACGAGTATGAATTCGGAATGGCGAACTCCCTCCTCCTCCCTTCTCCTCCTCCTCCTCCCTCCTCCTAATCCCTCTACCTCCTCCTCCTCTCTCCTCCTCCCTCTCCCTCCTCATCTTCCTTCTCTTCCTCCTCCCTCTCCCTCCTCCCCCTCCTCATCCTCCTCCCTCCTCCTTCTCCCTCCCCCTCCTACCCCTCCCTCCTCCATCTCCCTCTTCCTCCTTCCTCCTCCTCCTCCCTCTTCCTCCTCCTCCCTCCTTCTCCCTCTTCCTCCTCCATCCTCCTCCTCCTCCTCCCTCTTCCTCCTCCATCCTCCTCCCTCCTCCTCCTCATCCTCCTCCCTTTCCCTCCTCCCACTCTTAATTCTCCCTACTCCTCCTCCTCCCACTACCTCCTCCTTCTCCCTTTTCCTTCTTCTCCCTCCGCCTCCTCCCTTCTCCTCCACTCTCCTCCTCCTCCTCCCTCCTCCTCCTCCCTCCTCCCTCCTTCTCCCTCCTCCCTCCTCCTCCCTCTTCCTCCTCTCTCCTCCTCCTCCCTCCTAATCCCTCTCCTCCTCCTCCTCCTCCCTCATTCTCCCTCTTCCTCCTCCCTCTTCCTCCTCCTCTCCCCTCCTCCTCCCTCCTCTTCGCTCTTCCTCATACTCCCTCCTACTCCTCCTTCCTTCTTCTCCCTCCTCCTCCTTCCTCCTCCTCCTCCTTCCTCCTCCTCCCTCTTCCTCCCTCCTCCTTCCTCCTCCATCACCCCTCATTCCTCCCCCCTCCTCCTAATCCCTCCTCCTCCCTCCTACTCCTCCCTCCTCCTCCCTCCTGCTCCCTCCTCCTCCTACCTCCGCCGAATATGAATTAAATGATATGCTCCCCACCAGGGACTGGGCGAAGCCGGGCCGGGTCGTCTTTTTTGGGAACGGGAACGGGAACAGGGGCCGGATATGAATTAAATAAGACGCTCCATTTACCCAAATTAATTGTTCGGGGAAGATGTAAAGATCTTTCTAGTGCTCTTTCTAATAATAGACAGACAGACAGTAGATAGTTGGGAACGGGAACGGGAGCTTATATGACTACTTATATGAATTAAATGAAATGCTCCCCACCAGGGGCTGGGCGAAGCCGGGCCGGGTCAGACAGACAGACAGACAAGCAGACAGACAGACAGACAGACAGACAGACAGACAGATAGATCCCCGCCAGGGTCTGGGCGAAGCCGGGCCGGGTCAGCTAGTCTTCTTATATATAAAACAGACTGTATGTATGTATGTATGTCCTTTATGCGTTCGCGAACGGTCCATCCGATTGAGATGAAATTTTCTACACGTCTTCCTCTCATTCCCGCGCAGCCAACTGTCATATTATTTTAAGTGTAAATTTAGCTACTTACTTAATATTATTTAATATTTCATTTTTCATTATAATTTCTATATAGCGAGGGGACTTAACTCTAGAAAAGTTATTTCAAGGGGCATAACTTTTAATAACATTGCTATATAACTTACAGTCATATTGTTGCACCGTTTTCAAAGATTTATAAACTCTTTGTCTATAGTTATTTACCGGCATATGAGTTATAATAAATAATGATATAATCTTTAAGGCATTTTCAAAGTTTTCATAAAAATAATGCATAATGCATAACATTGTAACTCATCTTTTTATGCTAAAGAAGTTATCTACAGTCATGCAGATGATTAAAAACAGTTTTCATTAAAAAATAATGGATGGTGTGTGGAAGGACATTCTTTTAAGTTACTTTTTTTTGTTGTATGAATTTAATGAGACGCGTCTTTGAAAATTTAGTGCAGGAGAGCCAGTCATATGAAACCACTACAGCTAGTCTAAGAATGGAGGTGAAGGCAGTCACAGAAAGACTTTCTTCTACGTGTTAAACTCCCCATGTACATCGTATTTCATCTAAAGTAGCATTTATTTCTACACATAACATGATGTACAATTCTGCAGTATGCACCTGGCGAGACGCAGCAGAATATGCCAGGCAAGAAGTCGTGCAGTATATTATTTATGGTGTCTGTGGTTAAATTTATGGAAATGAAAAGAAATTAAATCTACAACCAAAAGTCTAACGAAATGTCTAACGCTGACGTCAAATCAGTACTTGTACCACTAACGTCAAGTTAGTACTGCTGTATGAGTCAGAAACTTTGGAAATCACCTAAAATAGTTACTAATAAAACACACCTTTTAATTAATTTGAATGTGCGCATAATAGAAGGAATAAAATGGTAAGACAAAATCACCAATATGGAGCGAGCAAGCAAATTCTAGTCAATCAAACGATGAAATGGCACACACTGAGAAAACCTACTAATAGTATAACTAGACAGATCGTCTGTGAAACCCACAGGGCAAAATAAATAGAGTGAATGAATGACCCCACCCCCACCCTTCCGCCACCCCCCCCCCCCCCCCCCCACACACACACACACACACAAAAGAAAAAAGTAGACGGTAAAATTTATAAGAGCGCGATCTAAAGTAACATAATGTCCACCTTCGTCTCATTTTCTTTTAGTGGTTAATTCATTGTATTTATTAAGATTTACTGCAGTTCCACTAATTCCAAAGTAAATAGAGGAAGATGTAAAACACACAGAGAATAGAATTAAAGGTTTTGACTAATAATTTGGGCAGGTCACGGGGGAAGCTGCAGGAGATAGTAAAGAAAAGGAGGGCTTGGCATGATTTGGTTGAAGACCTATGCTCCACTCCCTGTAGATGTCTATGCTCCGCTGGAAGATGCCTATCCTCCACTGAGAGTTGCCTATGCTCCACTGGGGGATGCCTTCGCTAAACTGGGAGAAAAAAGGCAGAGGAAAACACCTCTACTGTCTTTTGTAAGTTGTTCGATGCTTGACTAGACCAGACCAGATAACTTTACTGTCATAACATTAGACCATATCATTAATCGTGTATTACCTCCACGTTTGATCTCTTTCATTATTTTTGCGGGCCTTGCTGTCTGCAGCAACTGTCCAGAAATCGTCTATGCACACCTTGGCTTTATTAAACTTTACACCACAGATTGTGAACACAGACTTCGGTCTCGAAACGATTCCATCGTCGTCTTCGCCAGCAAGGTGCACTACTTTTCCGTTTCCTGAAAATAGATTTAAAAATGCAAACGCATGTGACATTGCACAGTACATGGGACAGAAAACAGAATATACATGGCTGTGAGGATTCAGATAAGTGTGTGAAACAAGTATGTTTAATCTGAGCAATGTGCTTGCATTACTGAATGGTATTAAAAAGTAAAAGGTAAAGGTCCCCTTTTCACGTCGTGGGGTATATTGGTTATATAGGGCCGGCGTCATATTTGTAGATCCATCGACATTTGATGCGTAATGTGGTCAACATCATGATAGAATTAGTATTGAGACCTTTTTTCACAACATAAAGGATCTAGTTCTTTGGCGTTTTATAGAGAGATGCAGTTTTACAATTGTCCGATATACGAGTCCAGGATTCCAAATCATTCGCTCCAGATTTGGAAGCAGATCTCTTTTCTTTGATTTCAATAGGATGAGGCGCCGAACATTCACAAAGCAATGGTCATCTACTGAACGTAAAATTTGCCTAGTTAATCACAAACAGCCAATAACTGCTGGGGTTAATTGCTGTGATATATGTTTCGCAAGCCGTAAACTACGCATTGAATATTCTCCGCAATATCCATTCAAGTTTACCTCACAACAGCGCTAGTTTGTTCCCTACTTCTAAAATCCTAAATTTACAATGACAGACTCATTTTCGACGAGATAGCCAAAATCTGAAATGTGAAAAACTTTGATAACTACGGTACACAAGGCGGCAACCGGCCTGTTTGTTTACCAACCCAAGCAAGGGAACCGGAGAAGATCCGATGAGCGGAGGGAATGATGGACTCTTCAAAATCAACTCAACAAAGATAACTTAGTCTTAGTTAGTTAGATGAAGAAAAGCATCAGCCTACGGCATCGCATTTGGGAAATCGAATCCCAGTTAGATCCTGAAATCTGTCACCATAATGGTTTGAAGCCATTCGATTAGAATGAAGGTATTGGCTAGGTAATGCTAGATCCAGACCTGACTTTTGTGAATGTAATAGCTTTGCTGAATGCAGCAGCTTGACTGAATGAGGCAGCTGATATAGTTAGGCTAAATACTACTTGCAAGAAGTTCCACTAAACAGTTAGGACAAGTAACACTTATTTTTGTGCCTGATGGTGAAGAAACAAGATCCACTATCCTATTAGGGTTTGCATCAGTGCTCGAAGGATATTCTATTGTATGCGTCCTCTAAGTTTATGGCGGCCGCACATGTCTCTTCTCTGACCTGAAATCCTTCGTAAAAATCTTGAGCAAAGACCGCCGCATTCAGCCATGACTCTTTGTTATGTCTGTATCCTCCAAGTGTGGTCGGGAAGCAGCCGAGTTGTTCCAAGCCACAAGCAAGTCTGTCTGTGTGCTATAATTTTCTCCAGTAGCTTGCCAGCAGTGTTCTGCATCGTAATGATTCTGTAGCTGCTTATCTTGGAATGGTCTTTTTTCGTTTTTGGCAGCGGCAGCAAGTAGCTGTGTAGCCATTCCTCTTTGATCTGACCCCTGTGGATACTGGTGTTGATCTCTGGCCAGTTTTCCATGTCATCATCTGACATCACCAGTAGGTCACCATACCGGATGCCGTCTAGGCCTGGGGCGAGGTTAGGTGATTTCTTGAGCATCGCACGTATTGTCTCATCTGTGATTATGCTTTCTTCGTCTGTTCCGATCCCCTCCCACAACTGAGAGAGTGTCGTTGTGGTCTTATGTCTGACGGGCTCGTCTTTCGTACCAGTCTGCTCTATGTAGCGTGCAAGAAGGGCCTTACCTTTAACCGCATCCGACTTTTTCCATGTGAGGTCTGTGCCTTGAAAGTCTGGAATACCCCTACGTTGTGCAGCACCGTTCATGCTCTTATGGAGGCGCCAGAATGTCGTAAGAGATCGCGAGGAGCACACCTTCCTGCAGAACTCGTCCCATTTCTCGGCCTTGGCCTGTTTGGCGCAGGATTTGAATAATGTCATCGTCCTATGGACCTCAGTCTTCAGGTTCGCCAACTCAACCTGTGGCATGTTAGGCTTTCTGGCTTTTTGCCAGTCTTTCACCGCCTGCCTCTTTCCCAGCCATGCCTTCTCGACCTCTCTATTCCACCATGGTGGCTGCAACCATCTTTCTTGTCTCCTGCGGGAGGAAGTTTGTTTTCTTTTTCTGATCTTGCTTATGGCGTCTTGACCAGTGTTGTCCAGAGTTTCCAGAGTTTACATCATGGAGCCTATGGCTTTCCACCAAAGAGACATTAGTATTATTGTTATCCATGGTAAAATCCAGTTCTTCTTCAGAGTTTAACGAATCCAGTCGAGGATATGACTCCAATCGCAAGTTATCCAGATAGTCATCAATGAGGAAGCTAACAGGCATATCAGATGACCATCGTCTTTCCTCCATGACAATAAGTGATCAAAGACTGTCAATGACTTCTCTAATGTTTATGATGGCAATATCCACTGGGAAGTGTCTAATTGTCCAGCTGGTCTACATTAAGTCAGCAACATATTATATGCTGTAATTGTTTCTTAATTGGTTTTTGTTTTATTTGAGCAGGAGACTCTAATTAAAGTTATAATTCTATCGTTCACTTCCATCGTGAGTTGTCAACTACTTTAGATAACTTCTTCTTCTTCTTCAGCGTTCCGAGCCATTGAGGTTCTTTTCTGCAGATACAAGACGTCTCCATTCGTCTCTCTGGTTGACCTTCTCTTGCCAGTCGCTGATTCCAAGTGCTTGTAGGTCTGTATGTATATTATCTCTCCACCGTCTTCTTGGTCTACCTCAGGGTCTACGGTCATTTATGTCCTGAGTGTAAGCGAGTTTTGTTTCCCTATTATCTTTCATTCTTTCTATATGCCCCAGCCATTGTAGTCTATTAGCCTTCATGATACCAGTGATTAGCGCTGACTTAAACAGATCATAAATGTCTCTGTTGCTTCTTCTTTTCCACTCTCCACTGTGTGTATCCCTAATGGGCACAAAGATGCGTCTTAAGACTTTGTTCTCAAAGGTTTATAACAAGGCTTCGTCTCCTTTAGTTGTACTCCAGGTTTCAGAACCATACAGCACAACTGGTCTGATCAGTGTTTTGTATATTGTGATCTTGGTGTTACGAGATAGCGCATGTGATTTTAGCAGATGTTGTAGTGTATAGTATATCTTATTTCCAGAGTTGATTCTAGCTTGTATTTCTTCCCTTATTATGTTGGATCAGTTGAGGATTGTACCCAGGTATTTCTTTGTTTCCGTTCTTTTAATGGTCATATTATCTATTTATATGTGGCCAGAGATTTTAGCTGTTCCTTCTCTTGAAATTACCATATATTCTGTCTTATCTTGGTTGATAACCAGCCCCATTTACTTTAGATAACTAAGCTTTAAAAAAAAATAAATCTAATGTTTTCTTCTGGTCCTGTAGTAGACAGCGGAATCTTTTCTAGGAGGACAGCTAGGTGATAATCTATTAGAAGTATAATGGCAAAACTTGAAGCCACCCATACCAATTTCGCCACAGAAGATTACCTATCTCTGGATACGCTATCCTTAACATCATTGTTCCACCAAGCTGTTCATAATTTTTATCCCGACCTACTTTCTTGGTTGCAAATGTGTGTTCCAGTATGTCGAGCCTGGCAGCCTTAACAATTGTCCATTCCTGATCTACACTTGAATATCAGTGATATTCTTATGTAGCTTTGTGATTTCTTATTTGAATTCGTTGTAACCGTATTTTCCTGAAGCCCCCTATAACTGATGACATCTGTTGTTTTGTTTCTTATTTTCCTATATGTTGAATCCTGTTTTATTATAACTGGTTTGTGACCAGTAATCAATATCTGTATTGATGAGATGATTGTATGAGATTGCGAATTGTGACAGTCCACGCTTATCTTGGCACATTATTATATATATATATATATATATATATATATATATATATATATATATATATATATATATATATATATATATATATATATATATATATATATATACCCACGCACGTAAGCACACACGTACACGTACACTTATGCACGATATGTTTAGGTATTTTAGTTAAAAATCAGGTTTTTTAAAACAAACTACTTTCCTCCTTCAATTACAATATATTTGGTGCTGGAAACAATGTGACAAATAACTCACAAAAACACTTGTTAACACTACGTAATAAATAGATTTTTTTTTTTTTTAATCTGATCACCCAGATAAACAGCCCAGTGCGAATAATATCCACGTGGGAACTCCACTAAGTCACCAACATTTAGGCTAGTCAGAATGGTTGCATTGTGCCCACGGGTGAGGCTCAGCTCTTCCATTATCAATGGTGTGACAGTTTACTCTGCAGCAAAATAAAAACATGATATATGCTAAAATGTTATAGACAAATAAAACCGTTTAATTAATTAAACTGCCAGCTAGGAGGTCTATCACATTAATAACTATAAACTAACATTTATAATAAACATGGACATTTAAACACATCATTAGAAATACAGCGTCATTCTCCAATTTTAGGTGCAGTCAAATTTACATAATTTTAGCTTCCTAGTTCTATGGCTTTTTAAAATTCTGTTCATGCAATTCTTGCTAGAAACAAATGAAACCCGTAAACTAATTATAGAAATAAGACGTAGACAGTGAAGACAGTTTTTGGGGCACGTCATGAGAAGAAATAAACTGAAGAACTTGGTGACAACTTGCAAGATTAAGGGGTCAAAGAACAAGAGAAAGCCCAAGAAATGCTAGACGTTCTCCACAGATGGGCTTACCCAGAGCACATTCTATCTACAGCTTTCTAATACATAACACAAGTCTCGCGTAAAATGTCCTTTGTCAAGAAAACGCGACCTCGAAACAATAAACATAAACTTATCCTCACCTTCCATCCACGTGCCCATGCCATCAAGCATATTTTTATCCGATACTGGGCTATCCTAAGATCAGACCAAACTACTCGTATGGTGTTCTCTAACGGCCCCAGTGTCATTTTCCGCTGGAACAAGAATATTGGTGACAACCTTGTGCATAGTCGCCTCCCCACAGATACCTCATCTATGGGTACATTTAAATGTAATTGTAAAAAATTCCTGACATGCCCACACGTTATTCGGACACCGGTGATTACATTTCCCATAGACACCTTCTCCTTGAAGGATTCATTTACATGCCTATCCCGCTACCTAATATATGTTATCATCTGCAAACGATGTGACATGAAATATATTGGTCAGACTGGCAGACGCCTTTAGACGCCTTAGAGATATTAATCAAAACTGACAAATCTGTCCGAAGTCATTTTAATTCTTCGGACCATAATAGAGTCGATGATATATGTGTCACTGCATTGAAACCTTGCTTCTCGCGCGACTTCATTAGGCTTAAAATTGAAAGCCAGTTAAAAAACTCTCTTAGATGCATCCATCCAGCTGGAATCAATACAGTTGTGGATGCAACTGTATAACTCTGCTGTTCTTCCCTGCATATATTCATATCTGATTGTTTACAGACCTTTGGTCACACATATCCTATATGGCACTTTGGGAGATGAACTGTACTCAACCTATGTTGTAAAAGACCACCTTTCAGAACCGTACGGAACCCACTTTTGTGCCTTCTTGGCAACAGAGGAGCTGTATTTATTTTATCATTTTGTTTTGTCTTTATATCTGTTTGTGTTGTCCTGTCCCGGAGAAGATTCTTAGAATCGAAACGTGGGGTTTTCATTTGTGTCTAAAATACTTATTTATTTTTTTATTTTTAAAAATGTTATTACTTCATGATTATTATTATACATTTATTGATTGTTGATTGTATTTGATAATTTTCACTTGGTTTCATGTGTATAGAGTCTATTGTATGGAGTCTACACAGTACACTGTGTCTGTGTTAGTATGCCTCTTCTTTTCGCCGGAGCTAAATATACCTAATTGTTTGCAATTCATAAGAGAAATGCAACAAGGTAAATATCTAGATGGTAAGGCCACATGGTTTAATCGCGACAAAAACACTTTTGATCCACGACTCTGATGATCGTGTGAGATAGCGAAACAAGGCCGACCACGCTTGTCGGTATGACACATGAAGATGTTGCATATTGATCTTTTTACCTGTCCTTGAGATTCTTAACCGGGTCATTGGCTAAGTAATTCGCAATCCCGCATACCACGTTCGAAACACAGCTGGGGTCGATTTGGCAGCAGACCGTTTTGCGCTGATTTCATACAGGTATAAGTGCCAGTCGTTCAGAAAGCAAAGGCAAATTACAGAACGTAAACGTGCCACGAAATCACAAACAGCAAAACAATGATGGGGTTGACTGCGATGCGTTGTATAGGATATGCAACTAACTTTTAACTTTGAGATTCTTAGCATTCTCTGGGAAACCACATGTCTGCGGCCACCAGTTTCTACTCCCTGTATTCACAGTCAATGATTCCCGAGCATACAGTCTTGTGGGCATTATATAAGATCTTGACACCCGTTTTCTGACTTTCATGGGAACAGATTTGTTTCACCGAATGCTCTGTCTCTTTTGTTCAGCCTTTAGCTTTACCTAGTTTTTCGTTAGTGAACTATAATACAATGTTATTGTTGATATTATTTTCTTCACGACACCTTTAAAGCGAGAGGGCATCAAATGAAAACTTTACATGTATATTTGGGGCGTGTGAATATATTCTAAGAAAGTAAAGGGCAAATGTCTCATGTTGTAAATAGTCATAACTGCCTTCAGTACAAGACCTCCAGCGCCGATAAAGTGCTTGGATTCCTTTAGAAAAAAAAAATTTATCAGGGTCACTACTCGATGTGCCTAGCACGGTCGTGAACAGTCTGTCACAGAAGATACGCCGTTTTAAAACTTTCTAATCCACTCATACACTTGTTGGACTAGCAGGAATGCTTCACCGTACTGAAACTTCAGTTACTAATGAACTTATAAAAATTTCACCCCTTCACTGATTTTTAAAAAAACAAATGATTAACAGAACGCTGCTCCTCTTTGATGCATGTCAAAAGTGGGGCAGCCATCTTTAAACTATCCTTATGGCGTCACTGCTTTCATCTGCACAGTGACATCACGTGCTAACCACTCTTGATACTCGCTACAACAATATTGACAGGTTACAAGACAATGGCATTGTTATTGTAATTTATATCACACATTTAAGGGTTTTGTTTGAATCCCCCTCGTATTATTATCATCTTTTCCACCATATAAAATTTTTGTCATCACCATCTTGTTTATCATCACCAGTTCCATCATCATCAGCTGGTGCCATGTCGATAAACCTGGGTGGGCATGATTCCCCATCGCTCACCATGGCCAGTCCTGGATCAGGTCTGTGTTCTTGTCTCTATTGTGTCATGTGGCCAGGCCATCTTGCTATTTATTTGTTAGCCTAGCCCTTGCTCTTTCCCCATCAATTTTGCCAATTGTCACTAAGTTTTGTAGTTCATGTCTCCTCATAATTGGACAAAAATATATTGACTGTCTACGTCTAATTTATGTAATCAATTTACGAGTTTAGTTTGTTTCTTGAAGGATTTTCTCATTCGTTATTTGTGTGTGTCTGTCTATAGTGTTTTTTGCATTTTTCTTGGAAATCACATTCCATATTGAGCATGGAATACACCGTCACGCAACCTTATCTTCCCAATGCTTCAGTATTTGCGATTTTGTCTTGCCATTTAATACCAAGTATTTTTCGCAGTTTAAACGTTTCTCTTGATGCCAGGCTTTACAGCCATCAAGAAGTGTACTAAGGAAACAGGCTTGATAGACAAGGACTTTTGTTGTGGCAGTAAGCTTCCTATTCTCCCAGACTCTTTTTGTTAACCTGTTCATTGTTGTGCTGCCTTACCAATCCTGATGTTGATTTCCTGATCTAGGGATAATTTGCTATTTACCTCTGATCCTAGATATGTAAAATGGTCTACCATCTCTAGTTCGGCGCCGTTAATAAATATTGACGACACCCAATGTGCACCTTGTGACATAATCTGTGTATTCTTTTTGCTAACTGTTAAAACAAATTCAGAACAAACATTTTAGAATGCAGATAGTAGATGTTGTAATTCTTCCTCAGAGTGGGTTGTAATTGCAGCATCATCTGCAAAAAGCAATTCTCTGATCAGCACCCTCCTAATTTTGGTCTTGGCCTTCAATCTCTGAGTATTGTAGAGGCCGCCATCTGAGCGTGAGTGAATGTATATACCACCATCCTGATCACGAAAGGCATATTTGAGGTGAAGTGAAAAGTATATTCCAAAGAGGGTGGGAGCTAGCACACAACCTTGCTCAACTCCACTCTTGATTTCAAACTCTTCCAAAGTTGCACCATCAAACTTGATTATACTCTCCATGACTGTGTGGAACGATTCCACGATGGACAGAAGAGTTGGTGTTCAGCATATCTAGTATCAGAGACAGACAGTAAATTATTCCTAGATCAGGAAATCAACATCAGGATTGGTAAGGCAGCAACAATAATGAACAGGTTAACATGAAGAGTATGGGAGAACTGGAAACTTACTGCCAAGACAAAAGTCCTGGTCTATCATGCTTGTGTCCTTAGTGCACAAATCACAAATACTGAAGCATTGGAAAGATCAGGTTGTGTGACGGTCTGTTCCATACTCAGTCTTCCTTAGGGTTGCCAGACGTCCGGCAAAGAGAGGACATGTCCTCCTTTTTAGCCTAATGTCCTCTGTCAGGCAGGCAAATCTAAAAACCTTTAAAATGTCCCGCTTTTTAAATATTTTATGTTATTATTTTTTTTATATATTGTTGTTACAACTTACAATGTATCTACACTCTACAGTGTGTTTACATTCTTTATTAAAACCCATTGATTAATAATATTTATTTAATTTTTCTATTTATACCAAATGTGAAACACCAATTATTTGTATAATTTGAAACTAACTGTTGCTCTATTCGGCAACGCTATCAATGATGTAGTCTCTATGGTCAAAATGTTAATGTTATTTCCGGTTCCCGTAGCAGAGACGCCACTTAAAATTGTTTTTTTTTAATTTGTAATTGTTGCCCTTTCCTCCTTTTTGTCTTATTATGTCCTCTTTTTTGGTGCCCACGTATCTGGCAACCCTAGTCTTCCTTGACTTAGATGGATAGGACACATTAAGAGGATGGATGGCGGTAGAATACCAAAGGACGTCATATCTGGTGAATTACAGATGGGTAAAACAGTAATAACTAATAAGGGAGGCAAAGAATAGTAATCATCAACACTGTTTATGAAAAAGAGAAAATGCAAATTCTCGAACACTATGAAATATAATTTTCCATGCTTCGTTGAAGCACGCAACGAGGATGATGCAAAGTGTACGATTTGCGATAGTTACTTGTTCGTTGCCAACAAAGGAACTACTGACTTGGAGTGTCATGTTGACAGTGAGAGGCATAGAAACCTAATCAAAGTGTCCACGTCATCTAGCACATTGACGTCTTTTTTTCAGCCTAAGTACTCAAATGTGTTGCTGAAAGAGCATGCGGTTGACGCAACTTTGGCATTTCATACAGTTTGTCATCATCAGTCCTACAACTCGATGACTTGCACAGCTGGTTTGATGCACACATTATTTGAAGATTCAGAAATTGCTAAAAATATTGCTTGTGCAAAAACAAAGACTGGGCAATAATAAATAAGGTGATTGGCTCCCCACACTGTTGATGAATTGGATAAATCTTTAAGTGGTATTTCATGTTTCATGCTAGCAATCACGGTTCGCAGAAAATATTTCCGATAGTTGTTCAGTACTTTGACTGGAAAGCAGGTGGAATCCAAACTAAGATTCTCGAGTTAAACAACACACTAAATGAAACCTCAAAAACTATATCACGGTATATTTTGAGAACGCTCCAAAAACATGATTTGCACTCCAAATGTGTTGCTTTTGCTGGTGACAATGCCAATGTGAATTTTAGAGGCATTAACATTAGAGAAGGTAGAAATGTGTTCTCGCATTTGAAGGAAGCCTTGAGCAAGCCATTAGTAGGCGTTGGATGTTCTGCTCATGTTCTGCACAACTGCATCCAACACGGCGCAGATTTAATGCAGATTGACGTTGAATCTATTGTCTTGAAGATATTCAATTACTCTTCTATATACACTGTCAGAACAGAAACTTTAAAGGATTTTTGTGACTATGTCAACATTAACTATCAGCAACTATTCTATCACTCTAAAACTAGATGGCTCAGTCTGTTTCCAGCTGTTGAAAGGCTGTTGAGGCTGTTTACTGCTTTGAAAGAATATTTTCTTTCTGTAAACCAACCACCTGCTATGATAAAACAATTTTTTTGGCAGCTATTGTAATAAAATTGTAATGATTGTGGGTTTAATCTGGAACGATTTAAATGAAACATTCAATATGTCCTCCTTTGTCCTCCTTTTTGTCTTATTATGTCCTCATCTATCCTCCTTTTTGTCTTATTATGTCCTCTTTTTGGTGCCCACGAATCTGGCAACCCTCTTCCTTGACTTAGATGGATAGGATACATTAGGAGGATGGATGGCGGTAGAATACCAAAGGACGTCATATTTGGTGAATTACAGATGGGTAAAACAGTAATAACTAATAAGGGAGGCAAAGAATAGTAAACATCAACACTGCAATCTGCCATGCAAGTCATAAGAGGCGGCTAAGGAGTGTCGGGTGAGTGGCTACCTCATCCCATTGACAATTTTAGCTGAAACATCAAAATGCAATCAATCATTACCAAGTGTTTTAGTAAAAAGTAAAGCACTCGTCAAGAGGTGGTAGATTGCACGTCTTCTAAAGCTTCATTTGGAAGGAGAAGAAGACGAAGAAGAAGAAGAAGAAGAAGAAGAAGAAGAAGAAGAAGAAGAAGAAGAAGAAGAAGAAGAAGAAGAAGAAGAAGAAGAAGAAGAAGAAGAAGAAGAAGAAGAAGAAGAAGACATAATAAATAATAGAATACACTTGAGGACAGAATACGTACCAAACACACCTTACAAAATGTCGGTGTTCTGTCAGCTCTTGTAATAGTTTGTGAAATTCTCCCAGACTTTGTAATTTCCCAGAATATTTCCTTCAGTTTCGCTTTCCACAGACACAGTTTGAACCAATCAGCTGCTGCAGAGTGTGACACGTAACATGTGTATGTTTTAGTTTTGTTATAGTGTGTGTTTTTTTTGGTTGCCTCAATATAAAATTCAATATCTTAGTAACCAATTGAGGGAAAATGATGAGATTTAGCATATAACATTATAATTATGTCCACCCAACAAAAAAATGTTTGTTCTGGAGATTGTACAGCAGATTTCAATGTTTGGTTATATGCGGTATATATTTTTTTGCCCCCGCACTCATTCCATCATTTTAAGAGTATTACCGTTTCAACAAGACACACCCCCAAATTTTTGAAATTTGTCTGCGCGGTTTTGCTTTTGGCAGACTGAGGGAATTTATATGGGGTAGGTTCAGAGGTGTCGTCAAACTGTGGGTTCCTTCATGAAACGTGATTATATAAATAAACTAGCTGGCTCGGCCCGGCTCCTGGCGGGGATCTATCTATCTATCTATCTATCTATCTATCTATCTATCTATCTATCTATCTATCTATCTATCTATCTATCTAATCTACCTGCCTGCCGGCCGACCGACCGACCGACCGACCGACCTACCGATATCTATCTATCTATCTATCTATCTATCTAGCTAGCTAGCTAGCTTTCTATCTATCTATCTATCTATCTATCTATCTAATCTACCTACCTGCCTGCCTGCCTGCCTGCCGGCCGACCGACCAACCGACCCACCCACCGACCGACCGACCCACCCACCGACCGACTCACCTACCCATCCACCCAATCAGCCAGCCAGCCAGCCATCCACCCACCCACCCACCCACCTACCTTTCTGCCTACCTACCTACCTATCTACCTATCTACCTTTCTGTCTGTCTGTCTGTCTGTCTGTCTGTCCGCGCTATTAAATATTGATAAAAGTTACTGGAAAAAACGTCAGGACCATGTGTTGAAAGAGGAAGAGGACTATTGGAAAAAGGATGGATTGAATTGTATGCAACCGAGAGCAATCATCAACCTACTGGAATCGTCCGACACAGATTAAGGTATGAGCAGATCGCAGACCTTAATCTACGTACACACTTATTGAGATATTTTGCTCCAACTATTCAGACGAATTGCAGGCCCTAAACATTACAGCATCAGCATCAGCTGAAGAAACGAGACGGAAATGAAAAATAAGGTAAGAAATATATTCCTTCTACTTTCCTGTTAATTTACAAATTATTTACCCCGTGCCTCTGTAAATTCTCTGTCTTTACTAATATTACACATTGCACCCCTCTCGGGATTCTCCGTGGTGAAGTGGTCAAGCCGTCTTACTCGGGCTCCGACGGTTGTATGTTCGATTCCGGGCCACGTCCTTCATTTCACGAGTGCATTTTTTCGGAGACTCCCGAGGGTCGCCGCTGGAGCTACGGAGTTCGTGCTTTGTGCGACGCTTTCCGCGCTGCGGAAAGAAACTGAGCCATATGGGATAAACACCCGGTGCAATGCAGCCGACCCTGTCGATTTTAAGCTAATTCTTTCATTGCATCCACTCTCATACGAATCCGGATACGCCTTTGTGTGTCAACAGAATTGACATGTTTCACATTACCGTAAAAATAACTTCGTTAGCGAGAAATCACTAGTTGTTCAGCAAAAGATCAAAGGAATGTCGCCGCTTTCAATGATTTAAGTTGTTTTTGGACCTTTCAAAGACATATTCCTTGGGTGGGGGTAAATATAAGACGGCTGGAAAAATTTCATAACGATGCAACAGACAGTTTTCAAAATAATTGATCGTGAATGACGGCATTAATTTCCGGACAGACTATAGTATAGGAGGCCTGGTGTTCCTTGCCAGCGAGAAGTCCTGATCGTTCGGGTCCCATCGATTGACGGACGTCGGTCGCGGCGATTGGGCAATCTTGAGCATAGCCTACGATGGGTAGCGTTGTGCTGTTCTGTTGTGATAATTTGGTGTGTCCAGTGTGTGCCGCATGGTTACACACCAGCTACACACGCGTGGTCCGGGACTGTTTCCGGATCCGGTCAGGGATATGCACTACTGACGAGCTCAAACAAGGGCGAAACTCGAGTATAGTGCTTCCATATTGACGTGGATAGGCCTTAGGTTCATACCGGAATGCGATCGGCGTTGCCAGTAGTGGGTTGTGCTCAATATTTAAATTTCAAATCCCGAAACAACCACATAATCAGACTATAGTATGTTATGACTGTGTTTGGTGTTGTTTTCTTGTTTGTCTGTTTGTGTACCAGAAAACGTACATACGTTTATTCTTTACGACGTGATTAATATGTTGTACCCACGACCTGAATGGCAGGATTCAAATTACAGAATTACCAGGAAGATGTGTGCTTTCACAAATTTTTGCCCTCATTCACGTTCAATTATTATTTTTTTTTTTTAAAGTACCTGTGCATCGTTATGAAATTTTTGCCTGCCGTCTTATATTTACTCGCACCCAAGGTATATGTCTTTGATAGGTCCAAAGGCAGCTGAAATCATGGAAAGCTGCGACATTTCTTTGATATTTTGACGAAAATGTATTGTTTTCAAACTAACAAACTGGTTTTACAATAATACACGTCAATTCAGGTAACGACGCAAGGCGTATCTATATTTCACTATTTGATATGCTTCGCATGAGGAAATTCACGAGCACCACGGAGAATATTCATTATAGAACACTAACGTTTCAATATGAAGATGTAATACATTTCATAATGTGCACTTCATCTCTGACCCGTAAATTATATACTGCACTTAAAAACACATTGAGATCTCCTGTACAATCTCCAGAACAACAATTTTCTGATGGGTGTACGTAATGATAAGGTTATATACTAAATCTCATCATTTTCCCTCAGTTGGTAAATGAGTTATAAAATTGTATAAGGAAGCAAACATTTGTGAACGCACTATTGTTCTCAAATGTTCTAATTGCTGTTCGTTGCCATTTATTCTCACGCATTCCTAACATATTCATATTCAGTCTTCTAGTACATTCTTTTTCCTTTCTTCCACAGAGGTCAACATTCCCCAGGGACAAAAACCGCCCCACAAGGTTCAAAGTCCCTGTGTGTCATTCGAATGACCGCCTCTGCTAGTGGCCTAAGTAAGCTCAAGTGCAAACAACTGATAAGAACATATCATTATAATCATCTGCCATGTCGGTAAGCGTGGACGGTCATGCTTCGTCATCTTACACAATCACCAGAGTCGTGGATAAGCTCTGTGCTTTTGTCCCGACCAAGCCATGTAGTCATACCGTCCAGACATTTACTTCACTGATTTCCCCTTGTTCTTTACCCCTAAATCTTGTCAGTTATGACAACGTTCTCTAGTTTATTTATTCTCATAACGTGCGCCCCCCCCCCACCCCCTTTCTCCCCAATAAATAAAAAAATAATAAATAAATAAATAAAAATTTGAATAACGAAGACACAAACAATAGATTGCACGATTTATTGCCTGGCATATTTCGCTGCATCTCGTCAGGTACATACTGCAGAAATCACACAAAGTAAAGTGAAATAACTAGATAAATCTTTCAATCTGAAATATACACATATTCGCACAGTAATGTCGATTGTCTACCACGGTAATTTTAAACTGACTAACATGTCTTTCTACTTGCACAAGTCCGGCTTACACAGGTTGATCACTATGGCTTCAGCAAACCTTAACAAACGACTACTCTGTGTGTTGAACAACACAGGGAAGGCACTGTCTCTTTCAACCACATGACCACTCTCGAGCACGTGTCTCGCGACCGATGAAGCAGGACTGTTCCGGTGTGTAGGCCTGCCTAGGCTACCATCTTCTGTGTGTAGTATCGTGTCCACCCAGTTCGGAATGTTTTCCAACACCCTGTTATGTAACTGTCGCTCTGTTCTACCTATGTAGATGGCCTCGCACCTACATGTAAATTGGTAAATACAATTCGATTTGGTGTACAAAGCTACAGGTTCTTTAACTGCTGGGATGGGGATCGTGTGATTTTGTGCCTGATATGGGAGAGTGGGTTACAACATCAACAGTCCCAGATGGAAAGAGATAAAATATAAAATGGTAGAGTGGGTTACAGCATCAACAGTCCCAGATGGAAAGAGATAAAATATAAAATGGGAGAGTGGGTTACAGCATCATCAGTCCCAGATGGAAAGAGATAAAATATAAAATGGGAGAGTAGGTACAGCATCAACAGTCTCAGATGGAAGAGATAAAATGTAAAATGGGAGAGTGGGTTACAGCATCAACAGTCCCGGATGGATATAGTTAAAATATAAAACAGGAGAGTGGGTTACAGCATCAACATTCTCAGATGGAAACAGTTAACATATAAAACAGGAGAGTGGGTTACAGCATCAACAGTCCCGGATGGAAAGAGTTAACCCATTCAGTGCTGTGAGATTATATATCACCACACGTAGCCTTCCACTTAGACAGCATGATATATGCCGTACTAGGTTAATCGTGTTATTTGTGTTTTGTGTTGTTCGGGTATCCCCTGCCTCTTCCCTAGCAAGCAGGCAATGCCAGGGTGGCCGTTTATTTCCTGCAATATCCAATCTTTGCCTATGGATTTATTTAAACATGGGAATCGTCGCCGGAGCTACGGAGCACGTGCTCTGCGCTTGGCACATCCCTCAGAGGCTAGTGAAGAGAGAGTGAGGAGGAGAATAAGAGGAAACGGTGTGAGACGACGGCATAGAAATAGGAGGGCAGGCGCCAGTAGAACAAGACGAAAAGTGGAGAGACTAGGTTTCAACTATGTAAGAGTGGGATACTGGAATTGTCGCAGTGCCAGACAGAGAGGTCCTGTATTGGAGAGGCTAATATATGATTTTGACGTCCTCATGCTCCAGGAGCTAAATACAGACAAATACCATTGCCCTGGGTACGCCAGTTATATAAACCCTACTGGGCAGAAGAAACATGGACAAGGTCTGCTAGTGAAGGAAGGAGTGAAGCATGTGGTACTCGACTTGAGCCAGTGGAATCACAGTGCAAGAGAGGTCCAGGGTATACAAATGGAGATTGGTGGCTTAAGTTGGAACATCATAAATGTATATGCCACAGTGGACTGTTTTGTCAGAAAGGAACATTGGGACTGGCTTAAGGAACTGGAGGAATTACCAGGTGATAGGCTACTCATATGTGGAGACTTCAATGCAAGAAACAGAGATTGGGACAGTAGTGGAGAAAACCGACAGGGAATTGCCCTTGCGGATGCCATGGTGGACTCCGATGTGGTCTGCATAAATGATGGTAGGCCGACAAGAATGGCAATGAGGCCTGGCGATGCAGACACAGCTATTGACTTGGCACTTGTCTCCCAGTCATCAGTCCTTGATGTAAAGTGGAGTGCTTTGAATGACCATGGGAGTTATCACATGCCATGCTCAGTCCTGATCTCTAAACCCAGGAAAGTTAAAGCTGGGAGAGCGCGCAAGACCTTCCGGTATGAGTGGACCGATTTCCTTCTTGAACGCCAGGGATGCAGTTAGAGAGGGGCTATCTGGCACCACGAAGAATATGCAGTATGAAGACATCATACGGGTGGAAGATGTTAAACACATTTTGAAAAAGGCAAAAGACACGGCACCAGGGCCCGATGGGGTCAGATATGGCCACATGAAGGGTTTGAGCGAAGCAGACCTGGAGGAGATGACCGTCTGCTTTAACCAGATCATTAGGACAGCATCAGTACCGCAGGATTGGGTACACAGCTATCTCATCCCTCTCCCAAAACCATTCAAGGATCAGTCAAAGCTTAGCGGCTTTAGGATCATCACCCTTCAAAATACATTTGGGAAGGTTTTAGAGAAGATAGTCGCTGTCAAGCTGCAAGAGTTTTTGGAAAGCGGGAAGCTTCTTCCAAGAGGCCTGGAGAGCTACAGGCCAGGAAAAGATACCTGGTCAAATGCAGCCACTTTTGCCTTTGATGTTTATGAGGGGTTCCAGAGTAGACAGGAAACGATGGCGGTAGCGCTTGATCTCGAGGATGCGTACAATAGAGTTCGATATGATATTTTGATGACCGCACTGATGGAGAAAGGGGTCAATCCCTGGTTGGTGAACCGGATAGCAGCCGTCCTGCACTCTCGTCGGGTTGCTCTCCGTCTGGGCGCATGGACCTCAGAGCAACATATAATAACCCCGGGACTGCCACAGGGATCTGCAGTCTCACCGGTGCTCTTTAATGTGTATACGAGCAAGATTGCAAACCTAGAAGCACCAGGGGTTGGAAGAATACTAACATTTGCAGATGATATTCTTGCATATAGGCAGGGGAGAGATAGGAAGCAAACAGCCCAGGAAGTTACAGTCGACAGTAGATAAAGTGATTGACTGGTGCACAGAAATGAGTGCTGTCATCCACCCGGAAAAGGCGGCTGTTTTGTGGTGCTCTCTGGACAACAGGATTGTAAGAGCTGATGTCCCAAGCCTCGCGATAGATAGTAGAAATGTCAGCAGAGAGAACAAACTGAAGAATCTGGGGATCACATTTGACAGGAGCCTATCCTTCAAGGATCATGTGGAGACGGTCGTGACAAGATCTCAAAAGGGACTCAATGCACTTAAAACTATGGCTGCAATAGACATAGAGCAGAGAATGCTTTTCACACTATACCAGCACTTGATCCTCTCAGTAATTGATTATGGATCAGGTCTGCTCACTGTCTCAGAGAGTCAGCTGGTGAAGTTAGAGCGCATACAGAACGAAGCTATGCGGGTCATTCTGGGATGCACTAGAGACACCCCAGTAGTGTGTATGCGTTACATCCTTGGTCTGCCGACTGTTGCTGGTAGGCTCAAGGTGATGCAGGCGAAGACATACCTCAAAGTAGCTGCAGACACAGACCACCCACTGCATGAGGCGCTGGACACAGTTAAGGGTCAGCGACTGATAAGAGGGAAATCATGGATGGCTCAGGCGGAGGATACGATCAGACAGGTGTGCCCCTTGGAGAACATTAGGCGTGGAGAGGAGTGGGTCAGAGTGCCAGCAGAGCAGTCAGACTTGTGCAAAGTTATAATCACATTAAGCCGGGAGTGCAGGGAGTGGCCAGCAGGGGCCACGGAAGTGGAAATCCAGCAACTAATTCAGGACAATGCTCACTCGAGTGATGTGATTATCTACACAGATGGTTCGGTGTCAAGAGGTGAGAGAAGTGGCTGGGGGTTCATAGCCAAAGCTAATGGTCGATGTGTGGGGCAGGAGAGCCTGGCATATGATACCACAACATCCAGCTTAAGAATGGAGGTGGAGGCAATCACTGCGGCTCTCCGCTGGATGGAGAATACGACACACACACACACATCGTGATTGTAACTGACTCAGAAAGCATGCTGACGAGGGTGAGGACGGGCAGACTTCGTGCGGAGTGGCTTGCTTCGCTTCGGAGGTCACGGGTGACAAGCATCGCCTGGATCTTTTCTTCGGGGCATGCCGGTGTGCTGGGAAATGAACAGGCGGACAGATTGGCTGGCTCTGCAGAACTTGGTGGAGTATTGATACATGACAAGGCAGACGTGGTTGCGGTCTTGTGTGAGCACGTGCACACCTCGGAGGAGCAAATGGAACACCATGGTCTAGCAAGAATGAGACAACGAGGAGTGACGAAGGGATCTGGCCGACGCTCAACGCTCAGAGGAAAGGCGAGACCGACTTATAATCAGATTGCTACTGGTACTATTAGTGTTGGAACTCTTCGCTGGCTGCTGGGGATGGGGACGGAGCACTTATGGGAATGCCCCGAATGCTGCGATGTCGATTCCTAAATCAATCAATCAATCTATTGTGCCTGATAACAAGGAGTTGCAGCACAGAATGTTCGCCCGACTGCTGTGATGAGCCGGTCCTGCAAACATTGCATTACGTCATCTCCTCGAAAAGTTAACTGGATGAAAACCTTGAGTTTCGGTACTGTAGTTTCTTCTGGTTTAGGTTTGGTCTGTGGCGCTTTATAAATCCTGTGGAGTAACCATTCAGGTTTAAGGCATTCTTCAGAGTTTCAAATTCGTCTGTCAGTGTGTCCTGGGTGCATATCTTCCCAGCACAGTCAAACAGGGTCCGTACTAAGCCCCGTTTGTACTAGACAGGTGCGGAGCTCTGAAAATGTAAATATTGGCCAGTCCATGTTTCTCTACGGTACACTGATCTTTGAATTGTGCCGTCTGCTCTACGTCTCAATTTTGTCTAATCTGTTTGCGGCTTTTATTTGCCTTTTGTAAGACTTGTTCATTTGTTCTTCTGTCTGTCCACGGCATTCTGTCCATTTCCCTCAGAAACCCTCAGAAACCCTCAGAAACCATATTTGCACTGCCATTCGATGTTTTTTCAGCTTGTCACCTCATCGTCAACGTTTCACGTTCATACAAAAGTATAAGATCTATGTAGCACTTCAACACTCTTTATTCTCATTGCAATCGACATCTTTGTATTGGTGAATATGTTTTCTATTTTGCCAAAGGCTACCTTTGCCATAGTAATTCTTGTTCTAATCTCTTCAAGACACCTCCCATCAGATGTTATGATTTTTCCGAGGTAGTTGTACCGATTCATCAGAGGTAAATAGCAAACTATCCCTCGATCAGGAAATCAACATCAGGATTGGCAAGGCAGCAACAACAATGAACATGTTAGCAAAAAGAGTCTGGGAGAACAGGAAGCTTACTGCCAAAACAAAAGTCCTCGTCTACCAAGCCTGTGTCCTTAGTACTCTTCTTTATGGCAGTGAAACCTGGACAACTTACTCACGCGAAGAGAAACGTTTAAACAGCTTTCATATGCGGTGTCTGCGAAGAATACTTGGTATTAAGTGGCAAGACAAAATCACAAATACTGAAGTATTGGAAGGATCAGGTTGTGTGACGGTGTATTCCATGCTCAGTCTTCGTAGACTTAGATGGATAGGACACGTTAGGAGGATGGATGATGGTAGAATACCAAAGGACATCTTTTTTGGTGAATTACAGACGGGTAGGAGATCTCAGGGTCGGCCTCTACTACGATACAAAGATGTGTGTAAGCGGGACATGATTGATACAGGCATTGATAATGCACATTGGGAGCACGTCGCCGCTGAACGTGTTGCATGGAGGGCAACTATCAGAAATGGAATAAAGACAAAGGAGAAAATGATTGCAGATAAAGCACACACAGAGCGTGAGAGACGTAAGATGGTGCAAAATGGTGGAAGTGACCATGTTTTCACATGCACCTACTGTGGGCAAACATTTGCAGCAAGAATTGGCCTTACCAGCCACACTCGCCACCGCCATGGATCGTAGTTATTAAGCCTTTTTAAAGCACAATGTACCAAACTATCGTCTGTCAAGACGGAAAGGTGCCAATTAATTAATTATAATTATAATTATTATATTATACAATTGTACCGATTCACTTGTTTAAGAATATTCCCATGAATCATTAGATTGCATTGTGATATTTCTTTCTTCTTAGAGACGACCATAATCTATGTCTTCTTACAATTTAATTGTAACCCCAGTTGTTAATTGTGTGCAATAATAAGATCATAAACTACACTCAGTGGCGTCACTGGGGTTGGTGTCACCCAGTGCGGTAAACTCTTGGTGTCACCCCTCTAGACTTTCACCATGGTCTTCTTCCGAGTGTTCCTGTACCATATATAATCGCATATAGTAATGTTTGTAAAATAAGTCAAAAAGTTAATAAGGACATAAGAAAGAAAACAAATTGAACAATATAACTTCAATACTTCAGGTAAAACATAAATAAAGAACTTCGACAAACTCGGACAAAGTTAAATTTTTGTTATTTAACATTAAAATTTCTAAAATTAACAATGAACGGTTATAAAACCCGACTAGACAGAGCTATGTCTGCTTTGTCAAATTTGCAATTTTTTTATTTTGGTGTCACCCCTTGATGGTGTCACCCGGTGCGGCCCCCACCCCCCGCACCCCCCTAGTGACGCCCCTGACTACACTTTGATCTTAGCCAAAAGGCTCCAACTGGGCGTCGAGGTCAACCCAGTCTAAAGTGATCTCATCTTTTAGCGTGTATTGTCCAATCTGCCATCTGCGTTCATGGCACGCACACTACTTGTTCCTATTTGCCGTGCTGTAGATTGCCTCAGTATGATGAAAGTCTTCGAAATTCCCTCCCTTAAATGTTTTTTTTTTTTCTTTTCGAAATGCCGCACGTTAAAGACTTAATTATTGAATGGTTCAAATTGTATTTTGATTTCGCTGCTTATGCCGCCCCCTTACGGTGCCACCTGATGCGGCCGCCTCTCTGTTTCATAGCACGGCACGGCACAATCACCACTGTAATCAGAGGCGAAGTATGCGACCTGAACTGACCGCTGTGCCGGTGACTGAAATGATCACACCGCGTACCATAATCCAACACTTGTGTTGATGCCGAGGTAGCGAGTTCAACCCCTACACCGGTCAGTTTAACTAAAATATTGACTTTTCGACCTTGAATTAGGGATGTCAATTACAAGTACTTCTGATGACGGAGTGGGTTCGCCTTATTTCGAGAGACACTCGAGAAGTAATAGGGAAAGCTAATTCACACGTAAAAATCAATACAGTATACTAGAAGAAGTAGTACGTGTAAGGATTACGCCTGAGTTCAAAGCTAGCGAGCTCCCAAAAAAAAAAATTCAACACTCTTTATTTTCAGTTAGACATCCTTTTTCTCGGTTATCGTCATTATAATCTTTTAGGCCATTATAATGTCTTCTTGCCACCTAGACTGACTGGCACCTTGCCGTCTTGACATGACCGTTTGTTTCACTGTGATTCAAAAAGTCACCACAGCTAAACCTATTACAGTAGCGAGTGTGACAAATCAGACTAATTCGTGCTGTAGATGTTCGTCCACATGGTCATTTCCACCATCACGCACCATCTTGCATCTCACACGCTCAGTGTGACCTATCTGCAAGCATTTTCTTCTTTGTCTTTATTCCATTTCTGATCTTTTCCCTCCATGCAACATGATCAGCGGCAACAATATCAGTGCCTGTATCAATAATGTCCCGCTTAAACACATCATTGTATCGTAATAGAGGCCGATCCCGAGATCTTTTACCCACCTGTAATTCAGTAAATATGATGTCCTTTGGTATTATACCATCATCCATCCTCCTAAAGTGCCATATCCATCGAAGTTTACGAAGACTGAGCATGGAAAAACCCTATTTTTTCTCGCCCGTGACCGAAATGATCACACCACATACAATAATCCAAAACTAGTGTTATCTTTATTTTCTGTTAGGCGATCCTTTTTCTCCGTTATCGTCTTTATGTTTTAGGTCATTATAATGTGTTCTTGACCCCATCATCTGATTTATTATCATCAACCTGGTTGAATTAATTACCATCTTTTTTAAAGATCGTCATCATGTCATCATATTTATTTTGCAATGATCATCTTTCTCATAATGATAATAATAATAATAATAATAATAATAATAATAATAATAATAATAATAATAATAATAATAATAATAATAATAATAATAATAGTCATCAATATCCTAGTCACCATAATCTTTTTGATAATTACCAGGTGTTTCCCTCTTTGATGATTATCAGGTGTTTCCTTCATAACAACCATATTATCATTATCTTGCGATTCATCATTCATTTCATTTATCAATTATCGTTAACTTTATTATCATTTTAATGACCATCAACATAATCTTTTTAACCTCCATTAATGTATGTATAGATCAACATTAGTGTTACCATTTTCTGTAACGTCTTCTTGTTCATTATTATAATCTTTTCCACATTATAATCTTTTCTTGCATTTGTCATCTTAAAGGCCTTTATCATGTGTATCACCATCATCGTGTTTATCATCATCAGCCTAGTCAATAAAATCAGTTTTCACACCTTCATAACCAGTTACTACTCTTGTCTCAGTGTAACAACTATCACTCCCTCTTTCCAAACAAAACAAAATAACAAATGTAGCAGTGTCCATGATTCAAAACTGAAGCAATTAAAAGAAAGGGGGGGGGGGGAGAGAGAGAATTATGAGTCTGCAAAAATAAATACTTGAAAAAATAGCAAATAGGCAATATTGTGCAATTATGTTTATCAGTTGTTGTTTTTTTTTAAATTATATGTCCAGCTGTCAAATTCGTATAAAACAGATTAACTTGCATGATGAACGTTTGTATTTCATATTCTTTCGTCCGTTATTTGTTGTGAATGTAATTGCAGTGTGCCTATTTACAATATACGTGCACTTGGACTGGCACATCCAACCTCTTCCCTGTATTTGTTCATCAGGTTAACCTTTCCGGGATTGGATATCCTTTGGTCAGATCTATAAAAACTGTTTTTGTTGGTGTGTCGTAGTTGAGTTGAGTTGTTGAGTTGAGTTAACAACCGACATCACTGCACTCAGGACATTCCCATACGTGCTCAGTCCCCTCGTTCAACAGCCAGCGAAGAGTCATACTACTAATCGTTCCCACCGCTATCTGATTTTGTGTGTCATAACTGTTCAACAGTTATAGAAATATCATAAAAACTATTTATAATGACCAATTATCCAGCATGTAGAATATAGACAATACTTATTATAAGTACCTCGATAATAAACATGTTTATAGAAAGAAAATACATATTTATATTGTTGTGCGGTAAGTTATAAAATAAAATGCCGAAACAACGTAGAGATACAAAGAACATTTACGCTTGTATACCTGCTTGTAGTTCGCCGGGCAAAGAGTATTTGGGATCGAACTGCGTGAAGAGACGCTGACTAGCTTAATCACTGAGATGTAGTTTTAACATTTTAACATAGTCTACTCTTGCAAAAGATATGTGCTGAAGACGGAGGCAGCCAGCCAGGAGGCGCACCACAGAAATCAGGCTGCCTTTAGGCAGTGCTACTCTACGGAAGATCAGACAACCTACCTCTCTCAAGAAGTTGAGGATGCATTCCAAGAGAAGAAGCTGGTACTTGCGGCTTGGATAGATCTGAAGAAAGCCTTTGACAAAGTCTGGAAAGAGGGTCTGATGAAGAAACTGAGAAACTGTAAAGTCAATGGAAGAATGTACAAATGGGTAAAAGCATACTTGCACAACAGAAGAGCCCGAGTACAGATAGACGGTCTCAAGAGCAAGAAAGTTCTATTGCGTCACGGTTGCTAATCTACCCGATGGAATTAAAGCGGCAATGTACGCTGATGACCTGGTTTTGTGGAGCGCAAATAAACATGCATCAGTGGCCACCATATTGCTACAGAGAGCTGTAGATACATTTGTTGCATGGGCGGATAGATGGTGTATCAGCATAAACACTGACAAGTGCAGCACCACTCTATTTACCCTCTCTCCGAAACAAAAGGCAGGGAGCATTCAGATAAATGGAACACCCCTAAGAGAAGATAAGGAACCAACATACCTTGGTGTAACATTCGACGACAGGCTGACATGGAGAAAACACATCAAAAAAGCAGTAGCAAAGGCCAGAAGGAAAATCGCCATCCTGAGAAAGCTAACTGGAACCACGTGGGGAGCCAGTGGGAAAATACTTGGCAAAGTTTATCAACAGAGCATACGACCACACTTGGAATACGGGTCAACTGCGTGGTGTTCAGCATCAAAAACTACATTGCAGGAGCTGGACAAGGTGCAAAATCAAGCTCTTAGAGTCATCACAGGAGGGATGAGATCAACCCCTATAGTAGCAATGGAGTAAATGGGGAGGACACAAGCTTTAAGAGAACGCAGAGATACAAAAACATTAATACAAGCAGAAAAGTTTCTCAGCTTGCCAGGCCACCCTATGAAGAACCGATTTGAAAACTTAGCTATGGGGCGGTTGAAAAGAAGTAGTTTCATCCACCAGGCAAAACAACTCTGCAGAGAATCCATCGATCTTCCCACAGTTGGTATCCCCCTGACAACTATTCCAGAACAAACCCCGTGGAAAGATGAACATAGAATATCGCTACAAATCCAGTCAAAAGTTAGAGGAATATTGGACAAGGAAGAACAGAACAGTGTACAGCGCAGAACAGCCACTCTCAGCTTCCTTGATGATGAATACCCACATGACCTCTAGATCCGAGTCTACACAGATGGGTCAGCACAAATTGCTGTTCGAAATGGAGGACCGGGAGTGTACATAGAATACCCAAATAATACTAGAGACACGGCCAGAATTCCAACAGGAGAGTACTGCCATAACTATGATGCTGAAATTGAGGCAATCAAGATAGCCACAGAGAAATTACAAAATACCAGCCATGGTACACAACCTGCAGTGATATTGACAGATGCAAAATCCGTAATAGAGGCGCTCCTGTCTGGGAAATTGCCAGTTCTGATGACACTACTTTCTGAACTTAGCAGTCAGCGTAAGATCACCATACAGTGGATACCATCCCACTGTGGAGTCCCCGGAAACGACAGAGCTGATCGGTTGGCTAAGGAAGGAGCAAAAGAAGAACAACCTGATGTGCCTATTACATACCACCAAAAGAAAAGAATGATCAAATCAATCAGAAAGCCACCAAACCTTACTCAAGACGACTACCACGTTATGGACAGACCAGAACAGGTCATTCTTCTGCGCCTCAGAACAGGACACAATAGATTACGCAACCACTTGTATACAAAATTTAAGATTGTCGACTCAGCCATGTGCACATGTGGTTTGGCGTCGCAGACAGCAGAGCACATACTCCAGGATTGCCCAAACTACAACATATCCAGGCGAACCTTCTGGCCTAGAGAGACAACAGTGGAAGATAAACTCTATGGACCGCTGAATGAACTAAAAAATACTGTTAGATTCATACAAGAGACGACATTGCAGTTGTAGACATGTTTCAGGCGAACGAAAGAAGAAGAAGAACATTACGAAGATGATAGAGAAGACATGCTGAACAGGATTGTTACCGGGGACGAATCATGGGTGCATCACTACCAGTCCGAATCAAAGCGTGCTTCAATGCAATGGAAACATCCTTCTTCGCCTTGTGTCCAAAGATTCAAGGTTACGCCATCAGCAGGGAAGGTTATGCTGACAGTGTTCTGGGATTGTCAAGGAGTGCTTTTAACCAATTTCAAGAAGAAAGGTGAAAATGTTAATTCTGAATTGTACTGTGAAGTTCTATCGATTCTTCATGATGCAATTCAAAGAAAACGTCCAGGACTGCTGACTCGAGGAGCGTTGCTCCTTCATGACAATGCCAGACCACATACGGCTCGGTTAACTCAGGAGAAAATTAACCAACTAAGGTGGGAAGTTCTTGAACATCCACCTTACAGCCCCGACTTAGCCCGTAGCGATTTCCACCTTTTTGGTCCACTGAAAACCAACCTTGGCGGAAGACATTACGCGAATAACGCCGAAGTTGAATGTGAAGTGAAAACTTGGTTTAGAAAACAGAGCACGCAGTTCTATGCAGCCGGTTTGGGAGGACTGAAAAAAACGATGGGATAAATGCATCACGGTTGGTGGAAATTATGTTGAGAAATAAAGGGACAGTGTATGTATAAAAAATAAACTGGTTTCAAGTTGTTATCATATTTAGTTATTTTTCTACAGCCATTTGTGACGGCGCACGAGAATTGGAAACGGTTCGAGTCGCGCCAATGACTTATGAGAGTATGGAGCCGGTCGCTCAGAAGCAATGGCAAACTACTGAGCGTAATCTTGCCAAGAAATCAACAAGCAGCTGAAAGATGCTGATGTTGACAGTGATGTCCTGTAAAGGATATGCACACACACCATACACACACACACAAATTGTGACTTTCTTATTGACTTCCCCTCGTATATTCAGCGTCTTTTAGTAATAATTTTAGCAACTTAAAATATTGTTGCGCAAACTGTTTGGCACTAGCGGGGCATCTACACTTATTAGTCCTACTGGCAAATACGGGACACTCTTGCCTTGTTCACTGGAACCAATTGTTTCATAGACTTTAGTTTTGAGAGTCTGTGAATCGGTTGATCTGCAGATGGCCGTCGACTGGCCAACTCGTCTCTAGATGGTGGAAACTGGAAATTACATCCATTGATGTCTTCGAGATAAAAGGCTGCTCTGGTGAAAGAGCTAGCTCAAAATTCTCTTATTAGAATGGCCACAACCAGATGTTTATCTCAGGTTTGCTAAGCGTAATGACGCCACGTAGTCATGGACCCTTGTAGTCAAGCCCCATAGAGAGATAACCTACTTAGTGATTTTGTTTGTCCCCTAGGACGGTATTCCACGAAAGACCTGTTTGGATTTAATTAGTGTAATGATTAATTGGCCAAGGAGGTACATATTATTTGCCCTGGAAATAGAGTATTTTATTAGGTATTAGAGTTATGGGTGATTCACATATCTGCCCATGTCTAGTTGCAGGACGCGTGAGATCATTTGGCTGGACGCTCATTCTATGCCAAAATAGCACGTTTGGACCAAACAAAAATGGATGGCGGAAAATGGAATATAGATGTGTGTCACAGTTATGACCTAAAAGTTGTTAATATGGTAGCAGACATGTTATACTATATATCAAATTAAAGCAGGTTGCTTAGGAAAAACTACTGTATTGATATTTTAATTGAGATAACATTTCGCAATGACTACATTTCGGCGTTACATAAGCCCATGACAGATACGGGAAGTCGCTTAAGACGATTAATCAACCCATGACACTTAATCATAGGGAAACAAAACTCGCTTACACTCAAGAAATAAATGACCGTAGACTCCGAGGTAGACCAAGAAGACGGTGGAGAGATAATATACATACAGACCTACAAGCACTTGGAATCAGCGACTGGCAAGAGAAGGTCAACCAGAGAGACGAATGGAGACGGCTTGTATCTGCAGCAAAGAACCTCAATGGCTCGGAACGCTGAAGAAGAAGAAGATGACACTTAATCAGTTAAATAAAGAATACTCACTGAAGTCATTGTTAGCCGTATAATAAGTAGTTGCTATGTTATACAAGTTACTGTTTGTCTTACCTGAATTTTCCTATATGATTTTGGCAGAACTATTACAATACTTCAAGGTGTGCTGGAACCTGGAGTGTTATAAATGTCTATGGACCACGACTTATCCTTAAATATGATGTACGGCTCTGTGGCAAAGGGATTACGGACGCAATTAGCAATCCAGCACACCGTGTTCGAAACACAGCTGCGGGCGATTTGGAAGCCGATCGCCTTGCGTTGGTTTCCCATAGAAAGGCATGGGTGTCGGTCATTCAGAAAGCAGTGGGACACTACTGAGTGTAAACTTGCCAAGAAATCACGAAAATCCAAAAAACACTGAAGTTGACTGCGACTTAATGAAAAGCATATGCAGCTAACTAACGATGTACGTTCTTGAGCAGCCAATAAACACAACGGCTGACAACACTGAGATACACGCTTATTAGGCTGAGATAATATCACAGACACAACATTGAACTAATTTGCACAAGTTTACAAACACTTAAGTCCTTAAGATTCATAAGAGCACACTTTTGAGTTCTTCGTTGTAATGTTTTCCACTATTTCAAATTGAACTGTTGCTATTATTGATTATCATATTTGAGATGTGACTTCATCGACTATTATTTTTATCAACTTCAAAGTATGGAATTAATAATGTTTTCTTCTTCAAATGATACCGTGGAGTGAAACAAAACAAAGAAGGTGAAGTGTGGGAATGAAAGACAATACAAGAAGTGGCAAGTAGAGAAAAAGGAATCGTCAAAATGTCAGAGTTGAGATGATCACTTTTTTATGTCTTTGCACTCTTTGAACTCAATCGTAGTCCATACACATGCTGCTACTTCTAGTGCACAGGACTGATTTTGGCGTGTGAATTAGCTTTCCCTACTACCAATGTCACTCGCCATCAGGCTAACCAACTTCGACTTCTGACGTACTTATAATTTACGTCCCCAAGTGTAGTTTGAGTGGAGAGATATTTATTCCCTAATAGTGGTTGCCAACTACTAAAAGAAACCCAAAAGTGGCTTGTGAGACTCCTTAGTGAACTGGATCAGACAAATCTGGCAGGATTACACTAAGGGATCAAGTAAGGTTTTCAGGTAGAAGGCTAAGAGGAAAGTCACAGGAAATGCACTGCCGTCAGAGAGGAGGATGCCCACTCTTCACAGAATTATAAACCGAAGACTAGTATTCTTCCTGCCACACAGCTCTCTATATCTGCATCCCCTAGATAGCGTTGTAGCAATGTCACAATACTATGCAACATAGTCACACACACATAAATATGATAAAGGAATACAGTAACTCCCCCTGAACAGGTTCAAAAGAATTATAATGGCTGATTTGGATGATACGAATGAATGGGATGATATGAAAGATGGTTATGTCATGAAACAAATACAATTCATAATAGACTGATTAATAACTATGACAGTCCGTTTCTCCGTCACTCCGCTGCAAAATATAGGCTATGGCCTAGTAGGATGCGCGGTGAATTCTTCTGCACTTAGGTAGTTTTCATTTAGGTTTATGACTATTGGCGGGAGGCTTGGCTCTGAGGTATCTAAGGTTAGTATGCGTGCAGAGTGGCTTGCTTCGCTTCGGAAGTCACGGGTGGCAAGCATCGTCTGGATCTTTTCTCAGGGGCATGCCGGTGTGCTGATGAATGAACAGGCGGACAGATTCGCTGGCTCTGCTAAACTTGGTGGAGTATTGATGCATGATAAGGAAGACGTGGTTGCGGCCTTGTGGGAGCACGTGTACACCTCGGAGGAGCAAATGGATCACCATGGTCTGGCAAGAATGCGACAGCGATGGGTGACGAGGGGATCTGGCCGACGATCAACGCTCAGAGGAAAGGCGAGACGGACATATAATCAGATTGCTACTGGCACTATTAGTGTTGGAACTCTTCGCTGGCTGCTGAGGATGGGGACGGAGCGCTTATGGGTATGCCCAGAATGCTGTGATGTCGGTTCCTAAATCAATAAATCAATGAATCAGTATGCGTATACTCAGCTTTTGTTATAGGCAGTTCTGGGTGGAACAGTTGGGCTCTGAGTGTACAGTGGCTGGTACCAGGTCTTCACTCTTCACTGCAGTATAAAGGTGAGATCCTTCATTAATCACTGGTAAATTTTCAATGTAGGCCAAACTTAGGCACAACGTATAGGTAATAAATCACCACCTGTTTGAAAGAAAAGAACACCAAATATGTACCCGTCATACGCAACCACCTGTATACAAAATTCAAAATTGGTGACTCAGCCATGTGCACATGTGGTTTGGCGCTGCAGACAGCAGAGCACATACACCAAGACTGCCCTAACTACAACATACCCAGGCATACCTTCTGGCCTAGAGAGACAACAGTGGAAGATAAATTCTATGGTCCGCTGAGTGAACTGAAAAAGACTGTTAGATTAATACAGGAGACAACACTGCAGTTTTAGATGTATTTCAAGCGAACGAAAGAAGAAGAATTACCCGTCATCATCAGGAAGTTGGATACAGTATTATATCAATTTCGCCAGATATCCATCTTAATGTTGTCATTGTGGATTTCCCTATATGCTGCTTGCAGTCGGATAAGGGCACCGTAGTCGCACAATAAGTCCATACATCATCTGTACTTTACCTTTTTCTATCCCTAAGGTCAGGTCTTTACATCATCTGTTCCGATCCAATGCGATGATGCGATGAATATTCACACATATAGATACTGAAAGATGTCGTTAACATCTCATGCCTAGCTAGACATGCATTATCATTTTCATGCAATACGTTTCTCAACTATCTATAATATGCAGATGCTTATTCACCCAGATCACTGTGCGGCATCCAGATAATGATGGTATTCCCACAAAGTTCTGGTGATACCCATTTACAGTAGATGGTTGTACATAATTAGTAAAATATTATCTCATTAAGCACGTGTTGTACACACAGGAGATAATAAAGTAACTAATAATACATCTTAGTAGAAGAGTATCTCATTAAGTACGTGTAATAGACAAAGGCGATAATAAAGTAACGAATAATACTTCTTATTAGAATATTATCTCATTAAGTACGTGTAAAAGACAAGATAATGATGGTATTCAACATTGGGGGACGATGCATCAATAACATTAGATATGCAGATGATACAGTCTTGATTGCAGACAATGAACAGGACCTGCAAAATTTAGTAGATGCGATTGTTACACACAGTGAACAACTAGGGTTAGAATTAAATTGTAAAAAGACACAGATTATGGTCGTCACTAGGAAGGACGAAATACCACAATGTAATATACAAGTAAATGGGAATATTCTTCAACAAGTGAGTAGGTACAATTATCTCGGAACAGTAATAACATCTGATGGGAGATGCCTTGAAGAGATTAGAACAAGAATCGCCATGGCAAAAGTAGCCTTTAGCAAGATGAAAAACATATTGACCAATAAAAAGATGTCAATTGAAACGAGAAAAAGAGTGTTGAGATGCTACATTGAACCTGTACTTTTATATGGATGTGAAGCGTGGACAATGAGCAGTCAGGCTGAAAAACATCTGATGGCTGTAGAGATGTGGTTTCTGAGGAAAATGCAAAGAATACCATGGACAGCCAGAAAGACCAATGAACAAGTCCTTCAAGAAACAAATGAAGATCGTAAATTGATTAGAGAAATTAGACGTAGACAGTCACAATTTTTTGGGCATGTTATGAGAAGAAATGGATTGGAGAATTTGGTGACAACTGGTAAGATCGAGGGGAACAGACCAAGGGGAAGACCTAGAAGCAAGTACCTGGATGACTTGGCCTTGTGGCATGGTCGAGACAGAAACACGGAGCTGATCCACGACTCTGGTGATCGAGTGAGATGACAGAACATGACCGCCCACGCTTACCGGCATGGCACATGATGGATGGATGGAAAAGACAAGGGAGATAATAAAGTAAGGAATAAGACACCAGACAGAAAAAATGACTGTCAGTAACACGATATAGCACACAGATGTCTTCATAGAAAATGCACTTGTTAAGACAAAGTCACTAAATAGACAAAATCGTATAAATTTTAGAAAAGTAATGAATGGTTCAAAATCTTCTAAGGTAGTTATAACAAGCACTATTAGTGTTGCTTTATAAGCCGTCACTTACACTGTTTCCAGACTTGCACTATACTTTTTCCAGCGAATAATTAAAACAATGCACTGACTTGTACTCAGAGTATGCCAACTGAAAGCCGAAGTCTGATTCGTCTCTGGTTTACAAAGCGAGAAGACCCAATTAGTCGTGTATCTTTTAATTCCGGTAATCGGTATTTGGTCATTCCCTATGCAGTGTTCTATTATAAAATAGCATTTCATGACGTTTCCTGCTCTAAACTTTGGTTGCCTGTCATGTTACTTTCAAGTTCCTATTGTTTCAGCACGCCTCAACGATTAAGTACATGACATTGTTATTCCCGTACCGTTGGTAAAACACTTCGTATGATTGTACACTGCACCGTCATTAACGTTTAACCCGTCAGTCAACGGGCGTGATTTTGACCAGAAATGTGTTCAATACTCTGTTTACACTACAGCTGAACTCAACATTCCTTCAAGTAATTTTTTAACGCCCGAAATTATTCAATTTACATTGCAGGAATTTCCTTGCTATAAATCTCTCTTCTATCCGTTAGTTTCTGATCCCAAATGTTTTCTACCCCAATCTTTTAATGAGTGAATTCACGGGCAGTGTTTTTCTTCCCGCTGTACGGGCATTTTCCACAACCGGTAATTAACCTTTTGTTTCACCCCATTTCCTGTTCGCTATCCAGTGTGACGTAAGGAATGCAGCGAAAGGAACGTAAAATAATATCGTCGTGAGAATGGGCCTTGCTATCGAGCCCTACTGAGAAAAGGCATGAAGATGAAGCTATGTCATACCAAGCCAAGGTCGAGAAGACAACATTGAAGTCAAACTTATCGGTGTATGGATTGAACTGGCTATCTCGGCATCAGCACATCGGAAGTTTAATAGCGAGTTCTCTTGTCCATTCAGCCATGCTGACGTCTATGACTACTTTGAATTCACACTCAAATGACATCAATTGCGCCCGAAGTGGAAATTTCCCAAAGCTTGCTATCAACATTCAGCCCAGAGTAGCAAACAGTGGGCAGATCTTTTTTTTTTTTTTTTTGTGGCAAGGCCCTATGTTGACTTGCTAGTACTTATTTTCAACATAGGAGCTGGGGGCAGCAATGTGGCTGTTATACAACTGCAAAGGTAGAGGAAGTGGAGCTTGTAGAATATATCACCATTTCAGCTTTATTTTTTCCAGAAAATGAAGATGAACGAAATAGAACTATCTGCGATCATTGAAACATATATCGAATACCCGACAGATCCACATGTATATAGGTAAACACCTATAACATCTGATCTTATACGTTCTTTTCTTTCAGTTAGGTCCTTGTCAGCCAGCTTGTCTTATCCTTGTTGTCTTACTATGGATTCAACGAAGAGGTGACTATTTAGTATGTAATGCTGTCCTTTCTCCCACTCACAAATACAGATGTTTAATTCACACATTGCTCATTCTGTGTCGGAAGACGCCAACAAAGACCATCAACAGTTAAATATAATCGTATACTAGTAGGACTTTGCCGGTCTCTCTGGCTGTGGGGTTACAGCACTTTCTCCGTAATCCCGTTTGTCACGCAGAGTCTCGTCGCGGGAGCGAGCTGGGAGCGGTTCGTCCCCCGCTGGTGACTTGCGAGACACTGAGCCGGCCGCTCAGAAAGCAATGGCAAACTACTGAGCGTAATCTTGCCAAGAAATCAACATATAGCTGAAAGATGCTGGTGTTGACAGCGAGGTCCTGTAAAGGATATGCTAAATAAAATAAAAAAGTAGAACTTTAGCGTGGGGGAAAAAGAGCACTTTTATCCAAAAAAATAGCCTGATCTAATGGTCTCTATCTCTATCTCTCTCTCTCTCTCTATATATATATATATATATATATATATATATATATATATATATATATATATATATATATATATATATATACACACACACACACACACAATTACACTCATCACATGAGGAGACTACATCTGTTGTTTTTTTTGTTTATAGAAGCAGGTTTCCATAGCGAAGTTTTCGCTATGAAGGTCTTGAGTTCGACCTCGGACTCCGTCATTCGGTTCACGAGTTCAGTAACTCGGAGACCCCTGGATGTCATCGTTGAAGCTACGGAATTTGTGCTCTGTGCGACACCTTCGACATGCCGAGCTATATGAGATCGAGTCCATGGCAATTAAGTGGATCCGTTAGCCTTTAACCCATGTTTAGTTTAATCCAATATTATAATTTAAAAATCCCAAACGATATCATTCCACCTAAACATAGAATTGCAAAACAGATATGGATAAATATGAAAGTTTACAGATGATGGATGAAAGAAGAAAGACAAAGCAATATGAAGAAGGGAATAATTTAATACTTAAAGAAATAGTAAACAAATGCAAAGAGGCTAAATAAGTGATGATGGATGAGAGAAGAAAGACAAAGCAATATGAAGAAGGGAATAATTTAATACTTAAAGAAATAGTAAACAAATGCAAAGAGGCTAAATAAGTCTGGCTGGAGAATGGAAAAACTATGGAAAAGACTCGCATTTACATATGTCAACAATAACATGTAAGCAAACACGAAATGCCACTGTATATTTGAAATCGAGGAATGGTCCAGTATTAACAGGACAAGATAATATAGTCAATAGGGGGACGGAATATCTGGAAGAACTGTATGATGATATTAGACGGGCTGTAAATATTCAAAACAATGGCGTTAGTCCACCGATTCGAGCAGCAGAACTGTAAGATCAACTACATAGCATACACGAAGAAAGGAAAGGTACCCGGTACATGAAACATTACATTCGAGGAAATTGAGCCTCTATGAGATTTTGGAATCGAAGTATTGATCATCATCATCAAGTGCCATGCCGACTAGCGTAGGCGTTCATGACTCTCCGCAGATCTCGGTCTTTGGTTTTCTTGATCACCTCTACCGTTGATATTCCTCCATGCCACAGTCGCAATCCATCCAGCATAATTTCTCTTGGTCTGCCTCTGCCTCTCTTCCCATTTATCTTTCTAGTTGTCACGATGTTCTCCAATGCCTCTCTTATCATCACATAGCCAAAGAAAGATGTTTGCCTCTTTCTTATTGCTGTATATAATGTTCTAGTTTCATTAGCCTCTTTCAGGCATTCGTTGTTTAGTTACTTTGGCAGTCCAAGGAATTCGCAACATTCTTCTCAAGAACCACATCTCTATTGCTTCCTATCTCTTCCTTATTTGTTCATTTACATTCCAAGATTCACAGCCATACAGTACAACAGGTTCTATATAGCACCCTAGCACTCTCTTTCTTACATTCAATGATAGTGACTTATTGCATAAGCCATTCTTCATTTTCTGAAATGCAGCCGTTCCTTGCCCTATTATGCTCTTAATCTCTGATGTGCATCTTCCATCTTATGTTATAAATGTCCCTGGGTATTTAAAACTATCCACTTGGTGAAGAATGTTCCCTTCTATCTCTATTTCACATTTAGGTGTTACTTGTTTCTTTGATATCACCATTGTTACTGTTTTCTTGATATTCAAGGAGAGTCCTTTCTTTGCACTTTCTGTTACTGCAATATACAGCAGTTGTTGTAGATCTTTTGCATTATCCGCCATCATTACTGTATATTATTCCTGGCTTTCCTTTGATCTCTCTCATTATTACTTCGCTATAGAGGGAGGAGAGATCCGGTGACAAAACACATCCCTGTTTTACTCCCAGCTTTATTTGTTCATAATATCTTTCTGTCAGAACAATAATTCCCTCATGTACCCAATTATTGAGATTGGGCGTCGAATGTATTAATAATTCTCTTCAAAAGACTGTTCCACTGAGCTGGCTCGCACAATACATTCCGTCTTGTCTGCTGAACACTGGCCTCCGCTTAATCTAGGTCAAAACACAGGCTCACTACACTGGCTAGCCTGCATAGTCAATACTTAACGTACAGCTGGTGTCCCCTGGCCCGAGGTCAACTTGTACATCTCGGTCAGAACACAGGCTACGGCGCAACCGCCCAGCCTGGTCAAGAATTAACTCACAATTGAAACACAAACTTTAGTTAAGCGACGCCAAGTATAAAAGTGTGTTACCATTAAAACTTAGGAACAAATGTACAACAAACAGCGACCCGGTAGGTTCATCAAGCTTTTGGCTGTAAGTCCACTCTCTGGATCCCCAAAGGTACAACATGATACAGCTGGTTGCCTTGGTATTCCTCCCGTATTCATAACTGATAACTCAAATATCGAAATAGCATGTCAATAATTTTGGCTCGAGACAAACTCGTAAAACAAATGAGCAACGTTCAAAGCTGGAACGGCAAGGTAAGGACGAAGTTAACTGCCATACTAAAGATCGATAATATGTAATTTAATAACAGTTTCCAGTCACGTTTTGATTCTATCAATGATGTCCGTCCTTAGGGGCCTGTTGCCGCCAGGCTGGACCTAAGTTCTATTGACAGGAACATGTTGAGAATCCAAAACAACTAACCTGCTTAAATCATTAGTATACCTTCGTTTATCTTCAATTGACCTTCTGTCACTCTGCCCATCGTTCGCTTTGCTGCTCTGTACAAAACATGTCTAGGTAGGTCCGTTGGTTCTGTAGCGACACGTGCAGCAGTCACTGAATATCTTCTTCTTCTGCTAGTTTAGTCACAGCCACTGTTTTCTGTGCCAACCTAGTCCTTCTTACATTCCCCGTCCGTGTCCTTCTGTTGTAATCCCAAGTTGCACTCTGACGTATATCTCGGTATCCAAGTGTCTCCTAGATTTCTCGTGTATTTTCTGTCGAGATTTCTCCCTTTCTTCTATGACGTCATCTCGCCTGCACGCACTATATGGCACTGGTCAAAGACACGGCCTCTCGTCTCAAGGACAACAATGTCACCACTGTAGATCAATCCCTGATTCCATAAGAGTTGCATAGATTACAGCTGGTGGACACGGCCGTGAAAGGATAGCTTCAACAGAAACAACTTCCGCTGTAGAACATTCTCCGGCTCCCTGTGATGCCAATTATACAGCTGGCTATAGAAGCGGCCTCCCTTCTTGATGACTTGCTACCGAATGGCCTCTTCGTGTCAGGTCCCAGAAGGACACACTCACGGAACCTGCCGAAGATCTCCGAGCATTACCTCACGACAGTGAAAGCAACTCAACACTCCCCGAGTTTTATCTGAATGTGCGATTTACAACAGAAAAGATCTACGCACACTCAAAGAGTTGAGTGATGATTCTCGGGACCCGTGAAGTTCATGACAATCCCGATACATAACATCTCAAGGACCCAGAAGACGGTCCTAACTCTTTTTTTTTTACTCGGAAATCCCCCCTCACCCGCCTTAAAATGTGGACTAGCCACCGAGATGGGGTGGGACAGAGTGGGTACTGTGTTGTCCCTCTGAGACCCACTTGCGTTTCGCGACAGGAGTATATACAACATTAAAATCCGAAGCTCCTCATCTGGTACTAGTTAGGTGTGTATGTCATTCCCTTCAGCTGGCAGTGCCACATTTTTGTAAAACAATTGGCACTCAATGGGTGATGTGGTCAATAGCGCACACTTCGCCTTTACTTTCCAGAACATTTCATGGTGCTTAGTTTCGGCTGAGTCAACGCGGGAGCAATAGTGGGGACTCAATTACATGATATACGAGCTAACCATTAGCTATTGTGCGTGCTCTCGACGGCCTGTGCACTTAGTAAGGAAAATTTAAGGGGAAACAAATACATCTTTTTCATGGGAACATAATATTCATTTTATTTTTTGAAAGGGACATAACTCGCCAACGTTTTTTTCTACAGAAGCAATTAGTTGCATTAATTGTTTAATGTTTAATATAATGACACCACTTATTCACCGTTAACACAATAATTTGACATCATAAAGTTTCAAATACTTTTACTGCTAAAATTAATAAAATGTACTTGTTAATGCAATATATACAATGTTTCAACACTGCAAGCTTCGTGCATGATGTTAACGACTGACCCCCAAATGGACGACCTAATTTCTGGTTTCTCTTCACAACGTATAAATTATTAAATTGATTCTTGTTTGTACTGGCGGAGCAATGCGGCCTTCTGTTCTTTCGTTCTGCTATTTCCTTTGCGTTCTTTTGAAATGCCGGTCTCTCTGGCTGTGGGGTTACAACACTTTCTCTCTGTAATCCCGTTTATCACGCAGAGTCTCGCAGCGGAGCGAGAACTGAGGTGGTTCGACCCCCGCTCGTGACTTGCGGATACTGAGCCGGCAGCTCAGAAAGCAATGGCAAACTACTGAGCGTAATCTTGCCAAGAGATCAACAGACAGCTGAAAGATGCTGCTGTTGACAGCTAAGTCCTGTAAAAGGATACGCAAAACATTTTTTTTCTTTTGAAATAGGGTATGGTCTTGCCCTCCTAATCAGAATCTTTTTGGGAACCATGAAGATGTTCAATATGGCCCCAATAACTCGTGCTAGTTAATAAACAATTAGAAATATGGTAACTAATGTTACAATACTAGATATTAATATTATACTACTGTCCATGTTGTAAACTAAAGGAAGCCGCCGTTAGAACTGACTTCCGGCGTGACGACACATGCGCAGAATCTTTACCTCGCAACGAATATATCCATCATGTGCCATGCCGATAAGCGTGGGCGGTCGTGTTGTGCCATCTCCAGACCAGAGTCGTGGATCAGCTCAGTGTTCCTGTCTCGACCATGCCACGGGGCCAAACCATCCAGGTATTTACTTCTCGGTCTTCCCCTTGGTCTCTTCCCTTCGATCTTGCCAGTTGTCACCACGTTCTCCAATTAATTTCTTCTCATAGTTAGTGTCATGATCTTAAATTATATGGACATTTGGCTCGCTCTCTCAGAACAGGGGATGAAACAATCATACACTCTCAATGATTGGACTCTCACACACGGCCACGTGAAGTAAACCTTTTATTCACGTAAACTATTTGCATTAAGTACATTCATGAATAGTTGCGCGCCTAACTCTGCGCAACGCGTACATTATCACAACACTTCTTCTTCTTCTTCTTCTTCTTCTTCTTCTTCTTCTTCTTCTTCTTCTTCTTCTTCTTCTTCTTCTTCTTCTTCTTCTTCTTCTTCAGCGTTCCGAGCCATTGAGGTTCTTTGCTGCAGATACAACCCGTCTCCATTCGTCTCTCTGGTTGGCCTTCTCTTGCCATTCGTTGATTCCAAGTGCTTGTAGGTCTGTATATATATATTATCTCTCCACCGTCTTCTTGGTCTACCTCGGGGTCTACGGTCATTTATTTCCTGAGTGTAAGCGAGTTTTGTTTCCCTATTATCTTCCGTTCTTTCTATATGCCCCAGCCATTGTAGTCTATTAGCGTTCATGATACCAGTGATTAGCGGGGACTTAAACAGATCATAAATGTCTTTGTTACTTCTTCTTTTCCACTCTCCACTTTGTGTATCCCTAATGGGTCCAAAGATGCGTCTTAAAACTTTGTTCTCAAAGGTTTGTAGCAATGCTTCGTCTCCTTTCGTTGTACTCCAGGTTTCAGAGCCATACAGCACAATTGGTCTGATAAGTGTTTTGTATATTGTGATCTTGGTGTTACGAGATAGCGCCTTTGATTTTAGTAGATGTTGTAGTGCATAGTGTATCTTATTTCCAGAATTGATTCTAGTTTGTATTTCTTCCCTTATGATGTTGGAGCAGTTGAAGATTGTACCCAGGTATTTGTATGTTTCCGTTCTTTTAATGGTCATATTTGTATGTGGCCAGAGTTTTTAGCCATTCCTTCTCTTGAAATTACAATATATTCTGTCTTATCTTGGTTGATAACCAGCCCCATCTTTTGGGCTTTTTCCTTTAAGTGAGTCAATATTTCCAATGTCTTTTGTTCATTTTCCCCTATAATATCTATATCATCTGCATAACCAAGCAGCTTAGATGTTCCTCCAATATCACATTCCTCCTTTACCATCCTTACAACTTTCTCTAGAGCCAGATTGAAGAGTAGCGGCGGTAGTGCATCACCCTGTTTCAAGCCAGATGTTATTTGGAAAGGGTCTGATTTCCTGCCTTTATATGTTACTATATTATAAGTATCTTCCATGCATAGTCTGGTCATGTTGATTAACTTCCTTGGTATTCCAAATTCCCGCATAGCATTCCATAGACTATTCCTATGGGCACTATTATAAGCCTTTTTAAAATCCACAAAAATGTTATGGATATCTCTTTTATGTTCCCAATTTTTCTCGGCTATTTGTCGTAAGATAAATATCTGATCTATTGTTGATATACATTACACATCTTATATAAATACAACATGACTCTCTCACTGTCTCAGCTCAAACCCATTCCACTCTGCTAGTCAGCCACGCTATCTCACAACAGTCAGAGAATACAAGCATAACCCTCTCTGTCCGTCCTGTCTCGCTGTCCTCAACCCGTCTGCCCGACACAGGTATTCTTGGTCAGACCTTTCCTTCTCACAACTCGTGCGTCCCGTGTATCACGATGACCACTGGGCTTCAATTGCGTCGTGACTAGCCTGTACTCGGTGACACCTTGCTGCCGTTGTGTTTACTGTCGTATGTTGTCCTTCACCTACAGGCTATGGAGATTCTGACACTCTCCCCCACCCTCCTGTATGAAAGGGTAACCTTTCATCATATGGGTGGTTATTCATAGTCTAAGTTTATAATGCAATTATTAGTCAGGATCGAATAGCTACTTATCCTGATGGATTGTAATATGGTATATTTGTAGGGTGCTATCTGCTTGGCAGTGATGCATGATATATATATATATATATATATATATATATATATATATATATATATATATATATATATATATATATATATATATATACTTCATTCAGTGCTGCCATTAAGCTACTTGCATCAAGTATTGTCCCCTGGTTGGATTAGTACTTTGTTTGACAATGGACTCAGCACAGACCGGAAGTTAACAGCGATTGACGCTATCTTTCAAGCTACGCACCTCCTCACAACAACAACAAACAAGTTCGGCTTTAAATCATCAACCTGTATGACGATTTCAGAACTAGAACACTAACCCCTATGGCGAGATATTCTAATCCTGGTCCGTCAAATTTAGTAAACATCGTCCACCTCTAGTTGACGCTACCTGATGTTTTGTAGTCGTTTTGACCACTTATGAACCAAAAACCATATGCATTTACCAATTTTACCAATGTCAGATTGTTTCCCCTTAGGTACAATCATAAATAACTATGCGGGGTAATTTTTAGATGCTTTAAAAAAAAATACATTTGTTTTCTTTCTTCTAATTGTCAAACGTTTGATCTTTATTTACAATAGTGACATGCCTGGCACTATTGAAAAACCAAGAATCAATCGATGATCCTTATATCACAGAAGTATAAATCCTTTCTCTCAATTTCTCATATGTAAATTACAAAGTCAGAAAATTCATTCATTCGTTCATTCATACTTAACTATTTCTTTGTATAGTCTGCTATAATGTTAATTTAGAAAAACAATGGGAAAGGAAACGGAAGTTAATACTGTGTTTACACAATGTATGGCACGTTACACTCGCGTTGGGTATAAGTTTACGTTCAGTAGTTTCAGACCTGTCAGCGTTTTTTAACGCTCGTTGAACATTTTTTTTACTATCTTGGTAAGTTTACGTTCAGTAGTTTCAGTGGTTCGTGACCTTAACAGAAAACATCACAACGTATAAACAGTTACACCAACGTTGGATTTTCTCTGTGACGGATTATTCAAGTATTTTTTTTTTTATCAACTTTCAAGTGTGTTATTCTAAAGGATATTGATAGAAAATGACAAGTTCATCTCTAACACTGACGTCAGATGTGCTCAACGGAAATCTGCTCCACCGCTCAGGTACAATTGTTGTGTCTCTCTCCGGCCCTGGAGCCGCCGCCAAGTCGACGCCAGCGTTCATAGCCAGCGCACTCGCTGGACTGGCCGGCGTGCCGCTAGGTGCAATAGCCAGTCTACACAGGTTTGAGTCACCGACACGGTGGTTCGTGATTTTAACATAAGACATGCATGTCAAACTTACGATAGGCTACACCGGGTACAGTTACAAGTACCGAATTCAGACATCAATATTTGTCTGGAGCATGTAGACAAAGAAAGGCAAAAACTTACTTTGCATTAGATCCCAGTGGCAATGAAGATAGAGGGTGTTAAGACAATCGCCGTACATGCCACTGGGGACCCGAATGTGGAGGTATTTCCACTAAACAACGCTGGAGGTAAATGGGGAGTCTTATGTAACCCCGTCCAAGACATCCCCCATTACATAAATCTAAACATAACATGGGTTACCAAAAACACTCAAAAAATTCTGATAACATTGCCCAGCAGGAGAACTGCTTGTCATGTGTTTGGTATGGACGACCACTGATCCAACAAATGTCCAGCTAAACATACAAACAAGCTTGTTGTGGCACAAGAAGATGTAATAAATTTTCCACCTCTGAGAAGGCAAGGACCAGCACAACATCAACAAAACGAACAAGGCGGAAAACAATTTGAACAACAGCCCACACAACAAGAACAACAACATACGGATACGCCAACAGACAATCAAGAAAACTTCATTCTAGAAACGCAAACAGAAGAACCCTTTATAACTGTTTTCCACTCCAAAACCAGAAAAAGACAACTACGAGGATTAAGTCCAAACTCAACTATCAGTACTAAGGAAGAAGAAGAAGAAAACTCACCAACCAAATCGAAGCCAAATAAGAAGGAAAGACAAGCCGAAAAAAACTGACGAAACCATCAGCAACGACACCTTTGATGATAAAACTAAATCAGAACTGACACTGACACTGACACCGAAGAAGATGGCCTACTGTTTTAACATCTACAATCAGATCACGTCTGCACCAAGACAACAAGACAAACATAACTATCTCAACTAGACAACCTCGTTCGTCTCTGATTTCTTATTACTGTTAGTCAACAATATCATATGCTTGTTTTGATTAATTTATGATGACTAATGATATTATTATTATTATTATTAGTCTGAACATTTCAGGTTTAGCACAAAACAAAAACACATCGTCACACTCATACACAAATACAAACCCGACTTCATTCTCCTACAAGAAACAAACATATGCGAATACACACACGCAAAGCAAATCACTACACAATTAGGGCTCAGACCCCTCATGCTTCAGCCTGTCGACACATCGTACGAGTTCTGGAACCGCCATACTGCAGACTTCAGACAAATGGGAAATTACTGGCACACACAAGGACGACTAAAGAGACATTACCATCATACGCGTTAGAAACAACACACACACATACGCTTTAGTCAACATACATGCCCCAGCAAATTACAGCTACCAACCACAATTCTTCGAACACTTAGAAAACCTATTAGCACAGACATTCAGAGGGAGGCATGTTGTTTTAGCAGGTGATTTTAATTGTTGTTTAGCTTCGGCTGACATAATAGGCGGGGAAGTGAAAACGCAGTTAAGAAAAGCTGACCGAGACGACATGAATAAACTCGATACATTCCAATACATAATTGACACACATAACCTAGTCGACGCATTCAGGCACAAACACCCCAACAGTCACGATACAACACACAGAAACCATGCACATAACAGATCATCCAGGTTAGATAGAATATACGTACCAACAACACACCACATAACACAAACTAAACACCTACAAGAAACTCTCCAGTATACAGACTGTGAGGTTATTTGTATAGAATATATGACTTTTACGTCTAGGGGGTATTTTTAGGGTCCTTGACTCGAGATATAAGAAATGATAGAATGATACATGGTGCTCTTCCTTGCTGAATTCTCCAGGAACTGGACTTATTGGCTCTTTCTCTCATAAGGATGAGACTAGATAGAATTGATCACAGTCTAATTCACCTTAAGAAGACTCCTGGAGAAGAAATATTGAGAGTTAGGTCAGTTGCCGTAGCCTTCACGGGACTAGAATCCCCTATCTGAATTAATAGGCTAAGTGCGTTCGACCTCCCCACATTAACTCTTACGTTCTTAATTAAACCAGTGACATATATCACCACAATAACATTACGTTGTAACAACCTTCACAACACAGTAAGAACACTCTTAGTTCTAACTATAGCTTTTAATATATATATATGTAAATAGATTTCAGGGTGAGTGATGTTGAACTCTAAAATCTCGGCATTCCTAAATCAACAAAACATCATACTAAAAATAAACCATCCTCTGTGTAGCGCACCCTGTGCACACACAGATTCCACAACAAAACACAGACCCCACAACAAATTTCCCACCATAATATCAACATCCATATCTGGAATTATTTTCCATCAAGATTAACCAGCTTTGGTAAATACAGTAATATATGCCATCACATAAACAAAATTACATGTATTAAACCTTCTCTACTGCGAAAAGTAATCCTTTCCTTTGGTATCTGGTTGTGGCGTAGATTGTTCTCCTGATTAAAATCTTTGTATTGTAAAATCCTGTAACTCTACCGCGAGGTACTGTCACCCAACCTAGAGCTTGAGAAACACTGAACTTAAGCTCCATTATCTAAACAGGATATGACGATATTAAACAGTCTCCTCTCTAACGCTTTCCATCTATGAAAGAGAAAGGGGATTCATCTCCTTCTTGATGTACCTTACAACTCGATATAGCACTGTCTTATCGTTCTCTGACTGGATCTCTATATGAAATGGGGATGCTGGAATATTGCGTGTGGAACATCGCAGACAGATGTAAGTAATGTCTACGATTCTTTTCCGCTATGCGATAATGATGATACACGATGATAATGAATGATGTCGGCATCTTCCTTTGGGGCCCTCTTCTCTTGTAGAGGGTTTGGAGAGTGACGTGAATCTGCATTTTAAATGGTATTTCTACCAATGGCTGTTTTAGCTCTCCATAATATTAACTCATGGGGTCAGGACTCGGTAAAACATTAAGAAATGCTGGTTGTAGTTGTTTGAGCGGCACATCCAGTTTCGTGTAACGGTCCTGCTCTTCGTTGGTCGACAAAGATAGGATCCAAAACAGGTTTTGTATTCTGTGGATACAATTCAGGAGTGTCGTCTCTGTTTCAGCCACATATTCAAGCTGTTCTTACAACCGTTTTCATTTTATTTTGAGTTTTACCAGTCAGGTGCTCTGCAGACGGAATGAGTGGTCTCTGATCCACTCTTCTGTACCAGCTCTTGTCTCAAGCGGCACAGCGCACGAGTTCTCTTCAAGTGTATTTGGTGGTAGGTAGGATCCACTGCCTAAAACATCTCCCCGCTATATACTTGCTGTAGAAATGCTGAACTGCCAAAGGAGGTAACTGGGAACTGCCCTTCCCATCTGTCGTGGGAAATTATAAGATGAGTTACTTCCCTTGTTATTGTCGGGCGGTGTTTCTCTAGACCTGTTCCAACATCGTAGGTCGGGTTGTACTATATTATATATCTATATGCCATTTGTTTTCTCATCGCCAACTGTGCGTTTCTTCAGTGCCCTTAAGATGAAAGAAATGAACACACAATATACATATTTGCCATCGTATCAATGACATTGGAACAAAAACACACAGAGAACATAAAAAAAATACCGGAATGGGGAAAAAGGGGGCGTTTCCCCACCTCTTTTATCTCTGTGAATTAAGCTGTCCCTATCCCCGATTAGCGAGAGGGGGGGGGGGGGGGGGTTGTATCGAGTGCTTGCTTGTAGCCTAGCCGTATTTTGGTCTGGAGTCTCGTGACTATAAAATCTAACTGACGTTACAACACGATCAGACACCACGATCACTTACAAGACAAAACATCACGAATTATACATAATCTCACTGCACATGGGACACACCCCAACATATGAGAGAACACATATAATCTGGCTTCCAGAATGATGTAGTAATCACCCCTCCTCCCATGTCCCTCTGGTAGCACAAAGGGGGGGGGGGGGTGGTAAAATATCTTCTTCTTTTGGGCATCAAAACACTGCACTTCTTAGCTGAACATAAAATCAGGTCACTTAGGCAGTCATACAAATTAGCCTTGCTGATACCGCTAGGCAGATGCATCACATTTCCTGGAGACACAGAGTCCCCTTCTCGTTCCCTATGAGATCATACTCATGGAAAAACCATCACACCTATTTCCCTGTCTATTCTTTTAAACAGGTTACCACATAATTCACACACGATATATGTTTCCATGTACGAATTATAAGTATGCACTCTTGAGTACACCAGTGTTCACTGAAGGTCTAGCAAAGACGTTTCCTAATCTCGAGAATCTGGGTTCAGATACGAAATCAGAGTGAACAGAGTTCTGCTTCCAAATGCAGATGATAGTGGGAATAAGTTTTCCCTACAGAGATTAGCATCATATCAGGATAATAATGTAAGCATAGAAACCAGTAGGAGTGGTATAAACAATAGTTCTGCAGAAACGAAGTCAGGCTATCTTTTCCAGAAGTAATTTTGTCTTTGGCATCTTCAACAAAATTTACATCAAATACATATATCTTATTTATCATAAAATACAGGTATTACATTTCAAAAGACTTATTAGCTTACCATAGCACGGAGAAAGCACAGCTAGGTAACAATCTTACCCTTAACGTATTACATATTGACGCGGTCGATGTTCAGACTCAAGTACCGATATTGGCTTAGCCCGTGGGTTAAATAGCCCCACAAATTAATCTACTTTTAGCTAACTGTGATTCATTTTTCTTTGTTCGTGGAGGTAAGACATTATGCGTCGCTCCTTATAGGGACTACATAAACACCAACCGCGCAAAAAGTCATTTCTAAGAAATGCCTGCTGTAGCGTTTGTTTATGCAAAGGACTGCAAACTGCTTCGAAAAGGTCTGCCATGCCACACAGACCACAAAGCAATACTAGCACACATCACTATAAATAACACACCACACAGCCTTTCACCACACTGGAAATTTAACAACACATTACTCCAAAACACAGAATATACAATATATCACAGACCTGATACATTGATACACTGATAGTATACCGACTGACAACATTAGACAATACTGGGACTTACTGAAAAACACAATACGGAGCAGGACACAACTAGCATCCATCATACACAAGCGTAGACTACAACAAGAACAGATCATACAAACAGCAATACTTTTAACTAAGCAAACCGACAGAAACTCACCATACTTGCATGCATTAGAAATGCAACTGGTGAAACACAAATAAGCTTATATGAAAGGATAATGTAGACACCACAAAATTATGAACTCGATTACAAGCTAATGTATTGACGTTTGGACTTGTCTGCAAGATGGCGCACGCTTTCAGCTAAATCGTATTAAAGGGAGTTAAATTAGTTGAATATTGCGCGGTAACGTACTAAGACTGTTTTACTGCCTCGCTTCAGTTCAAATTCGGCTTTTTAGTGTTCCCAAAATGATTTTTAAAGTAATGTTTACCCACCCCCCAAAAAAAGCACCAAAAAGCACCAAAAAATTTGTGTGAAGCACTAAATTTGCGCGGCCGCGCTAAAAGCAATATTTTCGCACTAAATTACTTGAAAAAGCACTAAATTTAGTGCGAAAAGCACTAAAATGGCAACACTGCCTCCTTCTATTACCCTGGGTCGCATGGCCGCTGGAGGCCTTGGCGGCCAACGAGGCTGTCAGCCTATGTTGACAAACATGCGCGCGTGGGAAGTAAAACACTCACAACACATGAGGCTATGAAGAAGGTCAAGTGATAGCCAGCTTGTTAAGTGGGTTTCCTTCCTTCTTAAAGACTGGAGTGCACCACTTTATATCACGTTGACTATGCCGACCCAGAAAAAACATGGTTTTACACAGAGAGGGCCTCACGTGAAGTTTTCGTGGCTGATGCGTGGGAAGACTACAACGTGCTAGACAGACGCCATTGATATGTTCAAATACTGGTCACAGCATAAATACCAAGTGATTTCTAAATAAGCGCATCCCTTCGCCCTATGTCGCCAGTGCGACCTGGGTTGCCGAAATGAGTATCGGCTGTGCAAGGGATGTGGTGGCAATGCAAAGCGCATGCGCCTTTATCAGTTTGAAATAAGGGCAAATAAGACATTTGCGCACTCATTGAGCTCAAGCAAGTCTGTTTTCCTATTTAGAGACTATTGCGCACTTGGTATTATGTACCATGCCAACAGTTATAGAGCTTAAAGCTATAATCGGGCGATACGGCTTTACAATGTCGGGTAGAAAGGTTGTTCTCCAACAGAGAATTGTTCATGCTTGCACATCACAGTTCAGCAAAAGAGTTCGCAAATATAGTTAGTTAGTCGCGGTTCCAACTTCACGGCAACGGGTCGTCCCCATATTGCTCTGTTCCTGTGCCAGTGAATCTCACAAAATGCTCCTCACTGCCCCATGTGAACAATGGAATAGATAGGAGTGTCGGCAAGCCAACATCCCGCACAGGTACACTGTGCATAATGCCGCCGCCAGAATGCCAACACAAAAGTCCTCCACGAAAAATACAGTTCATCGTCGATGAAAACGGCAGTCACCAGAAAGACTTCATTTACCGGGGTTTTATCCCACATGGCTAGGTCTCTTTCTGCAGAGCGACCTACCGAAAGCACCGCACAAAGCACGAACTCCGTAGCTACAGCGACGACTCCCAGGAGTCTCCTGAAAAATGCACTCGTGAACCGAAAAGGCAAACCAGTCAATCCAGCAACAGCCGGCCGTCATCGTTCCGAACATGCAGTTCACGGGACAAACAACCGCGGACAGATGCAAAAGCATTCCACGCGAAATTCACAGCTCACAGTGTCGCGCCACGCACTCACTCAGTAGCAGGGCGACGGAACCATAGCCCCCTTAGTCGCCTCTTACGACGTGCATGGTAGGCAACAGTGTTACTATTCTTTGCTCCCCCGTATGGGCCCCGGAAACACACGGGCGAGTTCGCAGATATGTTGAGTCTAAACGGAATTCCGCTCTGCTCAATGAACAGGCTGATAGGCTGGCTGCATTGCCCAGATTGAATGACTATGCAGAAGCTGCTCTGAGATCTGCAGTCGTTGAGAAGAGCCCCAGGAAGAACCCAACACAACGATTGGATGCCCATTGCAGTCCGTAGACGGCAGATCACAACCATTGTGAAGTGTGCCGCGATTGCGGGCCTCTTCGACTTGGGTGTTAGGGTCCCTTCACCATATACGGATCTCAGCTGACGCGTCATAGGTTCAGAAAATCAATGACGCCAAATAGGAGAATGAAAGGGATGGCGACGCCGCGGTGTGCTCTTCATGGATGATAGAATAGGAAGACCTGGTTGTCCGTATGACAGACGAGAGAGCAACACGGCTCCTCGCAGCCCTACCAGAAGGCCAGTTCCTCATAAGAATTAAGTTCTTGGAGGAGAGAAATAACAAAAATGGTCGCTCCGAGTTGGTCATCGTAGATATAAGTTCGACCCTGTCAGAGAGGAGGAGGAGAAGGACGGCCAACGGTTATAGAGCTTAAAGCTTAAAGTAGTTAAGTTCGACCCTGTCAGAGTGGAGGAGAAGGATGGCCGCATTGTTGCAATCTCTCGAATCACGAGACGAAGCACCCTAAACGGGATTGACAAGCCATATTACGCTCGCGCCTACCCAGAAACAGTTGTAGCGTATGGGCTCTACGCCATCAGAGACTCAGATCCCGCCAACCTAACCCTAATGCGCGACGGCGACCTTAACTGTCTGGCCCAGAGAGTGATGGGGCACATTGAGGGTGCCTTGAGAGGCCAGGGGCTAACCCCCACAAAGCGCCAGAAGATACAGAGGTGGGTGAACATGGTCCATTAAACTGGCGCCACGGTCGACGATGTGGCTGAATTAGAGAAGATCATCAAGCGGGAAGTCATGCTACGGGACATTGCCATCGAGGTTATCTACAACAGTGGAAAATACCAGTCATGACACAGATCAATAGACTTTATATGCCACAACGGCCACACCTGGTCCAAAGAACTGCACTTCCCGCAGAGTAGGTAGGTCCGTCTCTTCGAGGGTGACATCTGGGAAGCTGTTCGATGAGTTACGCAGGATCAGCCAATCGCAGCATGGCTTCTTGGTGCAGATAAGCGGCTCGACGTCGACCAGTTCGTGCTCTAGGACGGACCGCCTACAGGACACAGCCGGCTCATTAAAATCTCCAGGCTGCTTACAAAATCTTATGTAATGAGTCGCTGGCCTACCGGGTCTTCGGTGTAAGCTACACTGCGATCATCAAAGCCAAATAGCACAATGGCTGGAAGCCGACTCCGGTCAGCCTACTTGACGATATACAGAAGGTCTGTGTATAACAGGGTCATGGAGGCCTCTAGAACTTGATGGACTACGACCCCGGAGAGATCGTCTACATTGCGTTGGCGGCCTGCTATCCTGCCAGCATTGAGAGCGAAGGTGAGGCTAAGTCATATTTCAAGCGGTTCGGACATCCGAACCACCGCATGACCAGGGTCAGCATCAACAGTCCTCTTCCCCAAGACATAGGCACAAGCTTTGCTGAAGTGACAAAGTGCGATTTCTAAGACAATATCCACCCGGTAACTCCCACTTGGTTCGGGAGACACTTCGTAGAGAAAGCCTGGGCGTCAACGACGCTATTCGCCTTTCTGGTTGAGTCAGGGCTCCTGAAGAGACTCAAAGTGCGCGAAGCTATCATCACTTAACATTAGTTCATTACCCCACATGGACAACAATCACCTTCGGATTAATAAGCCTGTGAGGGTAAAACCGTGGGCAGCTGCTTTTGAGGCTGACTCAATCACAAGATTATCATTATGAGCCGGTGATGGACCCTAACTATAACTTCCCCTTGAAGTTGAACGGGGAGGGGTAGTGGTGAAATCGAAAAATAAACAAAATAGAAAGGCCAGTGGAAAGAGCCTGGCGTGAAGGCTTGTGACGGCAGAGCGGCATCCTGGTTGGCTCAGCCCAGAGGTGCCCTCCAGGCCAATATCGTCATCTACCCCGACGGGTCCCATCCCCGGTACATTCACCTGCGACGAAGCATGCTAGCTTATGTCCAGATTAACCTTCTCTCAATGTTAGCCAGATTTGAGGCCCATGATGCTGTTCGAGTTGCTGTTGACAGCATTTACCTCCAGAAAACAGCACTGCACAAGCTGGATGGGGTTGTAGCATATGTGCCGTAAGAGGAAACATTACCCCCCCCCCCCCCGGGTATTGCCACATCTGTCAGTTCTTCCACGACGAGCCAACCCTCCTCCCCCGGGAGATGGAGTAGCCCCTGCCCCGTGGCGCGATAATGTTAAGCAGATGTACATGCCCCAGGAGCATGCCGCCTATCTCCCTAAGCCCGATACGAAAGAAAACAAAATGGGCTTCTACGAGCTGTTCAGGGCGGTAAACCCACCATTTCTCACCCCGATCCACCGCATCGCCAATGAAATTCTGGCTAGTGATGTAAAAGCCCAGACCTACCACAGCTTCTTCCAGTTGTGTGGAACAAAGAGAGCCAAGGCGACTGCGGATGACCTAGCCATTTTGCAGAAACGAACCAGGAGACCAAAAACGGTTTGGAAGGCAAAGCGGGATTGGACCCTTCAATCAGGAGGTGCTTCTTGTAATAGCAAACGAGGGAGACATCGTAGAGTTTGTCGCCCGAAAAGAGGAGGAGTCACTTCACTCCCCTGCCAGAAATCTCGGTCCACAGATATCAGATGTCGACTGGACTCTCGAGTGAATGGGTGAAAAGTGGATTCCCTGTGTCATCATCTGGGACGAGGTCTGCACTGTGCCCATACTCACAAACCTATCCTGGAGATGTTTCTGGAGTGGATGTTGTAGCGTGGAGTTTAGGTCATATGCTGTGGCGATCACCACCAGCCGCCACCAGTTGCGGGTGAAATGTCACACGACTGTCTCCAAAAACAAGCATATTACTGAAGAGACTGAGGTAGATCACAGCGCAAAGGACAATGCCCTCAAGGCTCTAAAAAAGAGCATATCTCCAGCCCGACAGCGAGCAGTGCCAGTAGATTCGAAGGGCTATACCCAGATGATTAAGATGTGACCGATCTGTAGAGCGGGTGAGGCCAAACGATCTTATACTCACCAGCCGTCAGAAAGTCCGTCATCGGATGCAGGAAGTGTTGTTTCAGAAAAAGAGAAATAAAGAAGACAATTGTGAATAAATAAAGCTAGGCGTACGAAAGGTTCTGCAGCAAAGTATTTTGTCTATACTTCTTCTATCTCTATAGCGAAGTGATAAAAAGAGAGATCAAATAGAAGCCAGGAATACACATTAGAAGTTATAATAGAAACAATCTACGCTACGCAGATGACAAAGTATTGATGGCGGTTATTGCAAAAGATCTACAACAATTGTTGGACATTGTAGTAATAGAGAGTTACAAGAAATGGCTCTCCTTGAATATCACAAAAGCAGTAACAAAGGTTATATCAAAGAATAAGGTGACACCAAAATGTGAAATGGAAATAAGAGAGGTCCTGTATTGGAGAGGCTAATATATGATTGTGATGTCCTCATGCTCCAGGAGTTAAATACAGACAGATACCATTGTCCTGGGTACGCCAGTTATATAAACCCCGCTGGGCAGAAGAGACATGGGCAAGGTCTGCTGGTGAAGAAAAGAGTGAAGCTTGTGATACTTAACTTGAGCCAGTGGAATCACAGTGCAAGAGAGGCCCAGGGTATACAAATGGAGATTGGTGGCTTAAGTTGGAACATCATAAATGTATATGCCACAGTGGACTATTTTGTCAGAAAGGAACAATGGGACTGGCTTAAGGAATTGGGGGAATTACCAGATGATAGGCTACTCATATGTGGAGACTTCAATGCGAGGAACAGAGATTGGGACAGTAGTGGAGAAAACCGACAGGAAATTGCCCTTGCAGATGCCATGGTGGACTCCGATATGGTCTGCATAAATGATAGTAGGCCGACTAGAATGGTAATAAGGCCTAGCGATGCAGACACTGCTATTGACTTGGCACTTGTTTTCCAGTCATCAGTCCTTGATGTAAAGTGAACTGTTTTGAATGATCATAGGAGTGATCACATGTCATGCTCATTCCTGATCTCTAAATCGAGGAAAGTTAAGGCTGGGAGAGCGCTCAAGACCTTCCGGTATGAGTGGACCGACGGCCTTCTTGAACGCCTCAGACAGGGAGCATGCAACAGGACTGTTAAAACTCCTTTTCTGCAGCCCCCATGGTGGACCCCAGAAGTAGACAATGCTTGGAAAGCAAAGAGAGCTGCGGTGAAGCAGCTAAGGAAAGTGCGACAGACACCCGAAGCTCACGAGAGGAAATGGACACAGCGGAAAATGTCAAGAAAGACAAGGTGGAGGCTTTCAAGCACCGTGCTGCAGAGGCCAAGAACGTAAAATGTAAAATGGGAATGTTTTATGAAGGAGATTGAAGGTGATAAAACAATGCGAAAATTCTGGAAACTGCATAGACAAATGCAAAGAAAATATCGGCCAATGACAGTGGGAACAATTTATAGAGAGGATGGTGTGCGCGTGACAACAGACAAAGAGAAAGCGGAGGCGTTTCTCCAGAGATTGTTAGAGCAGACCAATCATAATGATTCGGATGCCAGGGATGCAGTTAGAGAGGAGTTATCTGGCACCATGGAGAATATGCATTATGAAGACATCATACGGGTTGAACATGTTAAACGTATTTTGAAAAAGGCAAAAGACACAGCACCAGGGCCCGATGGTGTTAGGTATGGCCACATGAAGGTTTTGAGCGACGTAGACCTGAAGGAGATGACCGACTGCTTTAATCAGAGCATTAGGACAGCATCAGTACCGCAGGATTGGGTACATAGCTATCTCATCCCTCTCCCAAAACCATTCAAGGATCATTCAAAACTTAACGGCTTTAGGATCATCACCCTGCAAAATACTTTTGGGAAGATTTTAGAGAAGATAGTCGTTGTCAAGCTGCAAGAGTTTTTGATAAGGGGGAAGCTTCTTCCAAGAGGCCTGGGGAGCTACAAGCCAGGTAAAGTTACCTGGTCAAATGCAGCCACTTTTACCTTTGACGTTTATGAGGGGTTCCAGGGTCGACGGGAAACGATGACGGCAGCGCTTGATCTCGAGGATGCGTACAATAGAGTTCGCTATGATATTTTGATGACCGCACTGATGGAGAAGGTGGTCAATCACTGGTTGGTGAACTGGATAGCAGCTGTCCTGCATTCTCGCCGGGTTGCTCTCCGTCTGGGTGCATGGACCTCAGAACCACATATTTTAACCCAGGGACTGCCACAGGGATCTGCAATCTCACCGGTGCTCATTAACGTTTATACGAGCAAGATTTCAAACCTAGAAGCACCAGGAATTGGAAGGATACTAACATTTGCAGATGATATTCTTGCATATAGGCAGGGGAGAGTTAGGGAGCAAACAGCCCAGGAGCTACAGTCGACAGTAGACAAAGTGACTGACTGGTGCACTGAAATGAGTGCTGTCATTGACCCGGAAAAGGCGGCTGTTATGTGGTGCTCTCTGGACAAAAGGATTGTGAGAGCTTATGTCCCAAGGTGGTAGAAGCGTTAACAGAGAGAACAAACTGTATCTGGGAATCACATTTGACAGGAGTCTGTCCTTCAAGGACCATGTGGAGACGGTTGTGACAAGATCTCAAAAGGGACTCAATGCACTTAAAACTATGGCTGCAATGGACACAGAGCAGAGAATGCTCTTCACACTATACCAGCACTTGATCCTCTCAGTGATTGATTATGGACTAGGACTGCTCACTGTATCAAAGAGTCAGCTGGTGAAATTAGGGTGCATAGAGAACGAAGCTATGCGGGTCATTCTGGGATGCACCAGAGACACCCCAGTAGTGTGTATGCGTTATGTCTTTGGTCTGCCGACTGTTGCTGGTAGGCTCAAGGTGATGCAAGTGAAGGCATACCTCAGAGTAGCTGCAGACAGAGATCACCCGTTGCATGAGGCCCTTGGCGCAGTTAAGGGTCAGAGACTGATAAGAAGGAAATCATGGATGGCTCAGGCGGAGGATACGATCAGACAGGTGTGCCTCTTGGAGAACATTGGGCGAGGAGAGGAGTGGGTCAGAGTGCCAGCGGAGCAGTCAGACTTGTGCAGAGTTATAACCACATTGAGCCGGGAGTGCAGGAAGTGGCCAGCAAGGGCCACTGAAGTGGAAATCCAGCAACTAATTCAGGATAATGTTCGCCCGGGTGATGTGATTATCTATACAGATGATTCGGTGTTGAAAGGTAGGAGAAGTGCCTGGGGATTCTTAGCAAAAGCTAATTGTCGACGTTTGGTGCAGGAGAGCCTGGCGTCTGATACCACTACATCTAGCTTAAGAATGGAGGTGGAGGCGGTCAGTGCAGCTTTCCGCTGGATGGAGAACACGATACATACACACATCTTGATTGTAACTGACTCAGAAAGCATGCTGAGGAGGGTGAGAACAGGCAGGCTTCGTGCAGGGTGGCTTGCCTCGCTTCGGAGGTCACGGGAGGCAAGCATCTCCTGGATCTATTCTCCGGGGCATGCCGGTGTGCTAGGGAATGAACAGGCGGACAGATTGGCTGGCTCGGCAAAACTTTGTGGAGTATCGATGCATGACAAGGCATGATCGTGGGAGAACGTATACCCCTCGGAGGAGCAAATGGATCATCATAGTCCGGCAAGAATGAGGTAGCGAGGAGTGACGAGGAGATCTGGCCTACCCTCGACGCTCAGAGAAAAGGCGAGACGGACATATAATCTGATTGCTACTGGAACTATTGGTATTGGAACTCTTCGCTGGCTGCTGAGGATGGGGACGGAGCGCTTATAGGAATACCCCGAATGTTGTGATGTCGGTTCCTAAATCAATCAACCAATCAATCAATCAACCAGGTACATACTGCAGAATTCACACAACATAAAGTAAAATAAATAGATAAATCCTCCAAGCTGAAATATACACATGTTTGCACAGTAATGTCAATTGTCTACTACGGTAATTTTAAACTGATTAACAACGACAGCAGTCGGACAAACATTCTGTGCTGCAACTCCAGTTATTAGGTATAGAACCACACCTATTCCCACTCCAGCAGTAAAAGAACCTGTTCCTTTTTACGCCAAATCTAATTGTATAGTACCAATTCATTAGGCGATGGGAGCCTAAGGAGGCCGACACACCGGAAATTTCCCACTTCATCAATTGCTAGGCATGTGTTGGAAAGCGGCCATGTGATTGATAGAGACAGTGCCTTCCGCGTGTTGTTTAACACACAACATAGTCGCTTGTTAAAGTTAGCTGAAGCCATAATGATTAATTTACATAGGCCAGTTTTGTGCAAACAGAAAGACATGTTAGTTTAAAATTACCGTGGTAGACAATTGACATTACTGTGCAAGCATGTGTATATTTCAGCTTGAAGGTTTTATCTAGTTATTTTACTTTATGTTGTGTGAATTCTGCAGTATGCACCTTTCGAAATGCAGCGAAATATGCCAGGCAATAAACCGTGCAATCTGTTGTTCTGTCTTCGTTATTCATATTCTATACGGGAAAACAATGTTTTGACGCCGTTGATAATAAATATACCATAAGTCTGGAAAGCCAATCTGCCCATGGGAGGGGGAATCCAGAAAAGAAACCCCAACCGTCCAAGTCGGGAGATGTTGGCCTAAGTTGCACTGGACTAAACCATGAACATATACGCAATGCAATGGTTGCTATGCACTATCCTGCTTGAGACCCATGCTGGAATATACATAGCAAACACTGATCGCAGGAGAAGATTTAGAAGATAATACAAATGTATGTAAAAATGTTTTTCTCCACCCAGTCTCCTGATGTTCAAATAAACTGTATACACTCGCTGCTTCCAATGCCCAGAGATTGCAGAATTTGTTTTCTGACCATCATGACTGTGAAGTTGACCCAGTCCCTTGAAGTTGGTAGCAGAGGTTTCTCTTGAGTGTATTTATGGAAATGAGCCACCCTCCATATCTTGATATGATTTCTTCTTCTTATAAGCCATATCATGTGGTGTTGGTGATCATGTCTGTCAGCAGCCTTCATTCTCGTGTGCTGCGAATCATTTCTGAAACCGATGTTTCTCCATGCTATGACCTCCCCCAGCATCTCTTTCCTTCCAACTTTTCTGTTGTGACGATATACTACAGTTTTGCCCTTCTCATGACATGCTCAAAGACTGAGGACTGTCATCTTACGATGTCAGTAACCAGTTCTCTTTGTGCGTCAACTTCTTTCAAGATATCTCCATTGTTTTTTATATCCGTTCACGGATATAGTGGTAGGTAATTGGGTTCTTTACTTAACTGTTACTGGCACTCATGAATAAAACACTTCTGGCAATAAACACTGATGCACGCCGCACAACGGGAGCCATCTGACCATCACATGAGGTCACTCTTTTAACAAATGCTTCAGCCTGTTTATTTCTGTGACACTGTAAGGGGAGTGTTTAAACTGATTTTCAAGATAATAATTGAGCGAACCCAACCAAACAAATCTTAGATTAGAACCTGCAGGAGAAGTCAAAACTGGCAACCGAAGTAAATAGTGGAAGAATAAATTCATGAAACGAATATTAGTATAGAAATGTGTTAAACCCAACTACAGCAGTTGGTCATGACTCCCAAATGTCTTTCCACTGCTGCATTTCCATATACTACACACACACAAACTTACTTCACTTTTTACAGAGAAATAATTGCCGAGAAATCTCTTAGACCATTGATAATACAAGTGAAACAAATTAACAGGTATTTATTTCCACTCATAGAATAAAATGAAAGAAGCAGAAATGAGATGACTAAATGAGTGTCTACATGGCCATATTTTGAAGTACCTCTGTTCCTTCTGTGAGGAACTGATGAAATGCGAAGGCGGCAGACATGAATTACGGTTTACCTGTAATTTCCAATTGTTCTCTTGTTAAGTCTGTCATGAATTATAGTGTACATATAGCTTCCAATTGTTCTCTTGTCAAGAATGTCAGACATGAATTTCGGTGTACCTATAGCCTCCAATTGTTCTCTAGTCAAGTATGTCAGACATGGATTAGGGTGTACCTATAGCTTCCAATTGTTCTCTTGTCAAGTATTTCAGTCATGAATTACAGTGTACCTATAGCTTCCAATTGTTCTCTTGTCAAGTATTTCAGTCATGAATTACAGTGTACCTATTAGCTTCCAATTGTTCTCTTGTCAAGTATTTCAGTCATGAATTACAGTGTACCTATAGCTTCCAATTGTTCTCTTGTCAAGAATGTCAGACATGAATTTCGGTGTACCTATAGCCTCCAATTGTTCTCTAGTCAAGTATGTCAGACATGGATTAGGGTGTACCTATAGCTTCCAATTGTTCTCTTGTCAAGTATTTCAGTCATGAATTACAGTGTACCTATTAGCTTCCAATTGTTCTCTTGTCGAGAATGTCAGACACGAATTTCGATGTACCCATAGCCTCCAATTGTTCTCTTGTCAAGTATTTCAGTCATGAATTACAGTGTACCTATAGCTTCCAATTGTTCTCTTGTCAAGTATGTCAGACATGACGGTGTACCAACGTCTTCCAGATGTTCTATTGTCAAGTATGTCAGATATGAATTACAGTGTATCTATAACTTCCAATAGTTCTCTTTTAAAGTATGTCAGTCATGAATTACGGTGTACCTATAGCTTCTCTTGTCAAGTATGTCAGTCATGAATTACGGTGTACCTATAGCTTCCTGTTGTTCCCTTGTTAAGTATGTCAGTTATGAATTACGGTGTACCTATAACTTCCAGATGTTCTCTTGTCAAGTATGTCAGACATGAATTACAATGTACCTATAGCTTCCATTTGTTCCCTTGTCAAGTATGTCAGACATGAATTACAATGTACCTATAGCTTCCATTTGTTCTCTTGTCAAGTATGTCAGCCATGAATTACTGTTTACTTATAGTTTCCAATTGTTCCCTTGTCAAGTATGTCAGACATGAATTACAATATACCTATAGCTTCCATTTGTTCCCTTGTCAAGTATGTCAGACATGAATTACGGTGTACCTATAACTTCCAATTGTTCTCTTGTCAAGTACGTCATCTCATTCCATTTTCTTCACTTGTTTCTATGAGTGTTAATCCTTGCCTGAGAACTTACTTCTCATATTACTTCCCCTGAGCAAGCCGCTGTTAAGACTCGGTCCCGTTGTCTGTCTGATCCTATTTGTACATGTACTTCATCATCATCATCAGGTGCCGTGCCGGCTGGCGTAGGTGTTCATGGCTCTCCATAGATCTCGGTCTTTGGTTTTCTGGATCAACTCTGCTGCTGATATTCCTCCATGCCACCGTCGCAATCCATCCAGCATCACTTCTCTTGGTCTACCTCTGCCTCTCTTCCCCTCGATCTTTCCAGTTGTTACGATGTTCTCCAATGCCTCTCTTCTCATCACATGACCGAGGAAAGCTGTTTGCCTCTGTCTTATTGTTGTATATAATGTTCTAGTTTCATTAGCCTGTTTCGGGCAGTCGTCGTTGGTTACTCTGGCAGTCCAAGGAATTCGCAACATTCGTCTCAGGAACCACATCTCTGTTGCTTCTAATTTCTTCTTAATTTGTTCATTTACATTCCAAGATTCACTGCCATACAGCAAAACTGGTTCTACATAGCATTTCAGCACTCTCTTTCTTACATTCAGTGATAGTGACTTATTGCATAAGATACTCTTCATTTTCTGAAATGCGGCTTTTGCCTGCCCTATTCTGCTCCTAATCTCTGTTGTACATCTTCCATCTGATGTTATAAATGCCCCTAGGTATCTAAAATTATCAACTTGGTCAAGGATTTTCCCTTCTATTTCTATGTCACATTTTGGTGTCACCATTTTCTTTGATATTACCATTGTTACTGTTTTCTTGATATTCAAGGAGAGTCCTTTCCTTGCACTCTCTATTACTACAACGTCTAATAATTGCTGTAGGTCTGTTGAATTATCCGCCACCAATACTGTGTCATCTGCATAGCGTATATTATTTATATTATAACCTCCAACTAGTATTCCTGGCATCTCTTTGATCTCTCTCATTATTACTTCGCTATACAAGGAGAAAAGATCTGGTGACAAGACACACCCTTGTCGTACTCCTAGCTTTATCTGTTCGTAACTACCCTCTTTATTTCCCATTTTAATTGCTGCTACTTGGTTCCAGTAAATATTCTTTATTATTCTTAAATCTTTTCCATCAGTGTTGATATCTTCCAACATTTTAATCAGTTCATCATGTTTTACTTTATCAAATGCCTTAGTATAATCTATGAAGCACAAATATATGTCTCTCTGTTTCTCTATTGACCTTTCTATTAGTGTCCGTAATGTATAAATTGCATTGTTTGTGCCCTTTCCTTCCACAAATCCATACTGTTCTTCACTAATTTCCATTTTTATTTTCTTTTTCGTTCTTCTCGTTATGATTCTGAGTAGAAGCTTAGTGATATGGTTTATAAGGTTAATTGTACGAAAATCTTCACAATCAATTGCTCCTGGTCTTTTTGGTATAGCTATAAATACAGATTTCAGCATATCACTGGGTAAATATCCACTGCTGTAAATATCATTCAACATTTGTGTTAATATATCTACTCCAAATTCTCCCAATACTTCTAATTCTTCTATTGTGATTTCATCAGGCCCAGCTGTTTTTCCTTTCTTCATACGTTTCATAGCGTCAGCGACTTCTTCTTTCAGAATAGGTGGACCTTCTAAGTTACTATCTTCTGTTAATTCTTCCCTTTCTCCTTCATATAATTCTCTTATATACTCATTCCACCTCTTCATTATAGCATCTTCCTCTAATATTATCTTTCCTGTTTTTGATTTCAAACACCCTGTATTTATTCTTATTTTTCTTCCTGTAAGCTCACTGATTTGTCTGTGCATATTTTTTGTATCTTTAATGGAATTTAATTCAATTTGTTTGCATTGCTCGTTTAACCAACTTTCTTTAGCCTTCCCACATTTATCTTTTATTTCTTTATTTATCTTAGCGTATTCTTGTTTGTCATTTTTACTCTGTTTTCTTTTGTCCATCAGTTTTAAGATATCTTCATTCATCCATTTTTTCTTAGCTATTTTGCCTCTCTCCGGTAATACTTCTTTGCTAGTTTGATGAATGGAGTCCCTTAACATTTCCCATTGTTCATCTATACTCTGTATTTTAGTTATTGCATTGTACCTATTTTTCACAGTCACTCTGTATTGTTCTTGCATTTCTTTATCTATTTTCAGAACCTCTTTATTAAGTCTCATGTTCTTAACCATTTTTTTCCCTCTCTTTAATCTTACTTTTATTTGTCCACATAGTGGTACATGATCACTATTACAGTCAGCACCAGGCATTGTCTTTACTTTAATTAAAGCATTTCTAAATCTTTTATTAATTAGTATGTAGTCAATTTGGTTGCGTATTTTCTTATCAGGGCTTATCCATGTGTACAGTCGTCTTTTATGGTGTTTAAACCATGTGTTTCCAATTATCATATCATTGATATTTGCCCATTCTATTAGCCTTTCCCCTCTTTCATTTCTTGTACCTAAACCATAATTCCCCACTACATCCTCCATTTTTCCCTTTCCTACTTTTTCATTAAAATCACCAAGTATTATCTTTATTTCTTGTGATCCAATTTGAGCCATCGCCATTTCTATTTCGTCGTAAAAGTGTTGTATTTCTTCATCACTACTGCTTGCTGTTGGTGCATATACTTGTATAATATTTATGTCTATTGGTTTGCCTTTGATTTTTACCATAATAACTCCTGAAATACACCAGTATCCATTAATTGACTTGGCTGTTTTTTCGTCTAATATTATTCCTACACCTTTTTCATGTGTATCCCCTCCAGAATAAATTATTGTGTGATTGTCAGCTATAATTTTGCCCGATCCCTTCCATCTCATCTCACTAACGCCTATTATATTCATTTTCATGCTATTCATCTCTCTTAGAACATTGGTCAACTTTCCTAGCTCATTTAATGTCCTAACATTCCATGTTCCATAAATATTTATTTATTTTAGTTAAGATGTAAGAAGTTAACATGTACTTAGAGAACTAAATATGTACAATCAAGACAAACATTATACATGGCACAAAAAGCCAGGAATAATCAAAATATGGTGTCTTTATTATGCATTCACATAAACAGGTTACTGAAATGTCATATTCATAAATGCAGCGAACCATAGCCAAATGTCTCAGAATCTACAAAAATGTAGAATTTGTTTTCTAAGATAACATACCACTATTTGATACTGTTTGGTGCATGCTTATCAAAATAGGACAGTTTTGACAATGTTCTAACAATGTGAAATTGCTCTACTCCCGTTAATACATTTGGAGAAAAACACTCAAAGACATGTACCAGTAATAAAATATCTGTGTAAATTCAACTAATTATGGCAGGAGCATCACTCAACTAACCAACTTTTAATGTTACACTGAAAGTAACAGCAATTCAATTTTGTATATGAATCAACAGTTGACACAAGTTATCTGCTTTGGCAATTCCTGTTTTTGATTTGATTTCTGTAAAAGTCAAAATCAAGAGAACCACCTTCGTCAACAACCCTAGGCGACACCATAAAACGTCACGGACAAACTACAAATTCAAAATGCAAACTGCCATGATTAATGATGTAACACATTGCTGCATTAGCGACACACCCATATGTGCTCTGTATCAGCAATTTTCATAGTATAGGAATGCTGCAAAATATGACATTGCTAATAAGGCACAAGCAATAAATGACTTTAATATGTAAAGATTATATATGTCCATAATCCGCAAATGCTAGTCAGTAAATGCTGGGCGAGTAATTAAATTTGTCACTTGATATTGATGATCTGAACTTCCATGAGAAATGCCTTCTGTCCTCCACGTGAAATCAGATCCAAGGTAACCTAAACACACTTGATGAGAGGTCACAGTAATTAGGTCAAGAAATTCATAGGGGAAAGACAAAGACCATGATAATAAATCAAACAAGTGATAAGACAATAAATCAAACCAGTTATAACCTGATTTCCTTGGTGAACCCTCACCCTAATGGGTGAAATCATACACATTTTCATATAGCAAAGTAGAGAAAGTTGGAGGAACAGAGATACTAAAATACAAATATCAAAAGCAAAATACACTTTCACAGCAGTAGGAAATTTGTGGAAGTCACAAGAAATTAAATCCAATACCACATACACCACTATCATTACATAAGTACTGCTGCATGGATCAAATACACGGAGAATGAGTACCATATTTAACTCTATAATCAAATAAGTAAAGCTGTATGTATCAAAGACATGAGTAATGAGTACCACATTTAACTTTATCATCAAATAAGTACTGCTATATGGATCAAATACATGGAGAATAAGTTCCACATTTAACTCTATCATCAAATACGTACCGCTGAATGGTTCAAATACATGGAGAATGAGTACCACATTTAACTCTATCATCACATAAGTACCGCTGAATGGTTCAAATACATGGAGAATGAGTGCCACATTGTCATAAGGGGGCTGAGTGGTCTCGAGGTATAGTGTCCGCCTCGAGTGCTGGAGGTCTCGGGTTCAGGACCCGGTGAGGACCGGGATTTATTTTAAAAAATCCACCTGGACTTCCAGTAATAAAATTTCCCCTGGTCTCTGGGTAGTGAGATCGGACGCCCGTGTGTATTGTTGCGCACGTAAAACATCCCTTGGCAGTTGGAAATCGAAAAAGAGTAGCCTAACGGCGCTGCCCGGGCAAAATTTCGAGTTAAAAATCTATCCAAAGTATTTCAGGATCCTCGCCGATGCAACGGAGTTCGTGCATTGAGCTGAGTTTCTCCAGACTCAGGTTTGAGTTAGGAGGAAAACGGAGCACTTATGGGTTAAACCGTGTGCCGTGATGTTGATCCAACGACTAAACTAAACTATAAGTACAGCTAGTCGTCGACTTACGACCTATGCAACTTACGACCATTCGACTTTACGACCACAATCACTAGCCATATTATTAACTCGAGTCTAGTGCTTCCACAATGACGTGAATAGCCTTAGGTTCATACCAGAGTGCGATCAGCGTTGCCAGTAGTGGGTTGTGCTCATTATTTAAAGATTTATTTCTGCCTCAATTATCAGTCGAACGGTGTTGTCTGCAAAGGTCAGGTTGTGTGACGGTTTATTCCATGCTCAGTCTTCGTAGACTTAGATGGATAACCTGATTTTTGCAGATGATGCAGCAGTTACGACCCACTCTGAGGAAGAATTACAATGTCTGCTATCTGCATTCTCTGATGCTTGTTCAGAATTTGGTTTAACAATTAGAAAAAAGAAGACACAGATTATGTCACATGGTGCACATGGGGTACCATCAATCTTTATTGACGACGCCGAGATTGTAGACCATGTAATAATAATGTTTCCTATAGTATTTTCCACACCTGTATTTTGTATGTTTTGCAAATATTAAACCAGTTGTACATGTACAGTTAATGCAGTGTTTTTCTTAAACCTGACAATGTAAAAATAAGAAACAAAATGGTGTAGAGATGATACAGATGGCACAAAATGAACATCGAAAATTATAATTTATAACAATAATAAAAGAAATTTATGATATAATGTCAATTGAAACGACAAAAAGAGTGTTGAGATGCTACATTGAACCTGTACTTTTGTATGGATGTGAAGCGTGGACAATGAGCAGTCAGGCTGAAAACATCTGATGGCTGTAGAGATGTGGTTTCTGAGGAAAATGCAAAGAATACCATGGACAGCCAGAAAGACCAATGAACAAGTCCTTCAAGAAACAAATGAAGATCGTAAATTGATTAGAGAAATTAGACGTAGACAGTCACAATTTTTTGGGCATGTTATGAGAAGAAATGGATTGGAGAATTTGGTGACAACTGGTAAGGTCGAGGGGAACAGACCAAGGGGAAGACCTAGAAGCAATTACCTGGATGGCTTGGCCTTGTGGCATGGTCGAGACAGAAACACGGAGCTGATCCACGACTCTGGTGATCGAGTGAGATGGCAGAACATGACCGCCCACGCTTACCGGCATGGCACATGATGGATGGATGGATGATATAATGTAACTTAAATATTTTTATAACATCACTTCACATTACTGTACACATTGCGTACTCAACTTACGACCAAATCGTGTTACGACCGGTCTGTCGGAACCGATCGTGGTCTTAGGTCGACGACTACCTGTACTGCTGTATGTATCAAATTCATAGTGAATGAGTACCACATTTAACTCTATCATCAAGTAAGTACTGCTGTATGTATCAAATACATGGACAATGAGTACCAAATCTCTATTATCAAATACGTACTGATGCATGTATCAAATGCATGGAGAATATGTTCCACATTTAACTCTATCATCAAATACGTACCGCTGAATGGATCAAATACATGGAGAATGAGTACCACATTTAACTCTATCATCAAGTAAGTACTGCTGTATGTATCAAATACATGGACAATGAGTACCAAATCTCTATTATCAAATACGTACTGCTGCATGTATCAAATGCATGGAGAATATGTTCCACATTTAACTCTATCATCAAATACGTACCGCTGAATGGATCAAATACATGGAGAATGAGTACCACATTTAACTCTATCATCAAATAAGTACTGCTGTATGGATCAAATGCATGGAGAATATGTTCCACATTTAACTCTCTATCATCAAATAAGTACAACTGTATGGATCAAATACATGGAGAATGAGAACCACACAAAAAAAAAGAAAAAAAAACATTTAACTCTATCATTAAATAAGTACTTCTGTATGGATCAAATACATGGAGAATGAGTACCACATTTAACTCTATCATCGAATAAGTACTGCTGTATGGATCAAATACATGGAGAATGAATACAACAGTTGTTAAAAATCTACAAATGCTCTTTAGTTGGCGTTTGCACAGAAGAGGACAGAATCATCAGTCTGTATCTAAGGAGAGATCTGAACAAGTCTCGGTGGAGCAGTTGGTGACAAAAGGATGCTAGCAATGGATAGAAGATACTTTGAGAAAACCTGATAATAATGTAACATGAATGTCCTCCCTCTGGCTGCCACAGGACACAAGAAAAAAAAAGATGGAGACATCAAAGCACACAGAGAATATAATTAAGAGACAGATAAATAATATGAGGAGGAAATGGGTGGAGCTGCAAGAAATAATGATAGTAGGGCCAGGCATGATTTGGGTGAGGGCCTATACTCTATTCGCAGATAAAAGGCAAAAGAAGAAGATACATTTATGTAATATTTATTGCAGTTAACGGGGAACAAAAACTAACTCTAATAATTATTTTGTGAGAGCAAATCAAAAGTATTCAGGATATAACATGTCTAGCAGCAGCATACACACACAAAAAAACATGTCAATAACTGATCACGTGTGTACAAGTTCTGTTTGGATAGCCTGCTGTAAGTCATCTAGAAACTGCCATGGTCCCTGGAAGAACACATCATCTATTTTTAGACTCAATGCAGCTACCATGCACTGACAATGTATGCAAAGATGTAATGAGACTCAATGATGCTATCATGCACTGACAATGTATGCAAAGATGTAATGAGACTCAATGATGCTATCATGCACTGACAATGTATGCAAAGATGTAATGAGACTCAATGATGCTATCATGCACTGACAATGTATGCAAAGATGTAATGTGACTCAATGATGCTATCTTGCACTGACAATGTATGCAAAGATGTAATGAGACTCAATGATGCTATCAGGCACTGACAATGTATGCAAAGATGTAATGAGACTCAATGATGCTACCATGCACTGGCAATGTATGCAAAGATGTAATGAAACTCAATGTTGCTATCATGCACTGACAATGTATGCAAAGATGCAATGAGATTCAATGCTGCTATCATGCACTGCCAATGTATGCATAGATACAATGAGACTCAATGCTGCTTATCATGCACTGACAATCTATGCAAAGATGCATACAACTCAGACACATTAAAGAGGTGATTAATCTTTCTTTCATTTACAGAAAGAAAGAGACAAATAGTTTTATTTGGTCATATGATGAGAAGAGAGGCCCTGGAGCACATCGTGATATGTAGAAAGATCAGTGGTAGAAGAGGTTGAGGTAAGTAAGAGAAACTGTGCTGGTTTAAGATGGAGGAATATCATCACTAGAACTGATCCAAAACACCAAGGACCAAAATCTGTTGTGAAATATAAATGCCTACGACATCCGGCAAGGTGTATGATGATGATGATTTTATAGAAAGAAGCTTTGGCCACACAAAATGCTCAGGTACCAATGTACATATTTACAATAGTATAAGATAAACATCATTATTCTTATGTTAATAGTGACCATGGGTTAAATAAAAAGTACATACTTTTAAACAGGAATTTAATATGAAACTAGTGATAACTTCACAATCTATAAATTGCTTTTAATTTTTTATTGCAACTTTTTGCTTTTGTGCGTGTTCATTTTCATTATTCTGCTCATTTTCTTGTTCATTTTCATCATTGTTAAAATATCTGGAAACAGCATAAATAAGCCCTAAGGCCAGACCACTTGCTAGTCCAACTGCAGCGCCCGTCATAACTTGTTCAACCTGGAAGTAGATGGGACACAAATTAGAGAATGCTCACATAAAAGACAAGCTGTGATGTAATTCAACCATTGATATGTCACTTCCTGAATGCATTAAAAGAATATAAAATGTCTCCTCACCTTGTTGGTAAACCAGGTTTAAAAGAAATTGTAAAATGAATTGTCAAAACAAGAATAAGGAACTGAAAGGTACTGTTGTAACACTGGTATGCAGGACATGGAGAGGTGGCTACACAGTGGAAAGTACACTAGTTTGTGGAAGTACACTAGTTTGTAGAAAGTACACTAATTTATCAACATTCATTTGAGTTCAATGGGCTGTGGGAAGAATGAAGTAAATTCTTTAAAAGTTAGTTGCATTTCCTTTACAGGAAGTTGTAGTCAACGCCTGCATGTTTTGGCTGTTTGTGATTTCTTGGCAAGTTTACATTCAGTAGTTTGTCATTGCTTTCTGAACAACCAGCACTGATACCATTTTATAAAATCCAACGCAACATGATCTGCAAAATCTTTTCAACCAGATGTTATATTACATCAAACAATGTCATTGCCTTTTGGGAAGTAAAATCTCTAAACATGTTTATATTACATAGAACAATGTCATTGCCTGCTGGGAAGTAAATTCTTTCAACTACATGTTATATTACATCCAACAATGTCATTGCCTGCTGGGAAGTAAATTCTTTCAACTACATGTTATATTACATCCAACAATGTCATTGCCTGCTGGGAAGTAAATTCTTTCAACTACATGTTATATTACATCCAACAATGTCATTGCCTGCTGGGAAGTAAATTCTTTCAACTACATGTTATATTACATCCAACAATGTCATTGCCTACTGGGAAGTAAATTCTTTAAACTATATGTTATATTACATCCAACAATGTCATTGCCTACTGGGAAGTAAAATCTTTCAACTACATGTTATATTACATCCAACAATGTCATTGCCTACTGGGGAGTAAATTCTTTAAACTACATGTTATATTACATCCATCAATGTCATTGCCTACTGGGAAGTAAATTCTTTAAACTACATGTTATATTACATCCAACAATGTCATTGCCTGCTGGGAAGTAAATTCTTTCAACTACATGTTATATTACATCCAACAATGTCATAGCCTGCTGGGAAGTAAATTCTTTCAACTACATGTTATATTACATCCAACAATGTCATTGCCTGCTGGGAAGTAAATTCTTTCAACTACATGTTATATTACATCCAACAATGTCATTGCCTACTGGGAAGTAAATTCTTTAAACTATATGTTATATTACATCCAACAATGTCATTGCCTACTGGGAAGTAAAATCTTTCAACTACATGTTATATTACATCCAACAATGGCATTGCCTACTGGGGAGTAAATTCTTTAAACTACATGTTATATTACATCCATCAATGTCATTGCCAACTGGGAAGTAAATTCTTTAAACTACATGCTATATTACATCCAACAATGACATTGTCTACTGGGGAGTAAATTATTTAAACTACATGTTATATTACATCCAACAATGTCATTCTCTACTAGGAAGTAAACTCTTTAAACTACATGTTATATTACATCCAACAATGTCATTGTCTACTGGGGAGTAAATTCTTTAAACTACATGTTATATTACATCCAACAATGTCATTGTCTACTGGGGAGTAAATTCTTTAAACTACATGTTATATTACATCCAACAATGTCATTGTCAGCTGGGGAGTAAATTCTTTAAACTGCATGTTATATTACATCCAACAATGTCATTGTCTACTGGGGAGTAAATTCTTTAAACTACATGTTATATTACATCCAACAATGTCATTGCCTACAGGGGAGTAAATTCTTTAAACTACATGTTATATTACATCCAACAATGTCATTGTCTTCTGGGGAGTAAATTCTTTAAACTACATGTTATATTACATCCAACAATGTCATTGTCAGCTGGGGAGTAAATTCTTTAAACTACATGTTATATTATATCCAACAATGTCATTGTCTACTAGGGAGTAAATTCTTTAAACTACATGTTATATTACATCCAACAATGTCATTGCCTACAGGGGAGTAAATTCTTTAAACTACATGTTATATTACATCCAACAATGTCATTGTCTACTGGGGAGTAAATTCTTTAAACTACATGTTATATTACATCCATCAATGTCATTGCCTACACTGGGAAGTAAAATCTTTAAACTACATGTTATATTACATCCAACAATGTCATTGCCTACTGGGAAGTAAACTCTTTCAACTACATGTTATATTATCCTCCCAGCCGACGCAAGTTAGCGAGGCAGGCGTTTCGAGAATGTAACCGCATCGTGCAGCTAGGGTCGTGGTTTGAGTGGGTAAAAGAGCAAATGTGTACGATCGTTCGACAAAGTCTCGATAAGCGCCCACTCTCTCTCGATGAGTAGTGGGCCTGCTGTCAGTAAACTGGTATAGCTTTTCGGTCAGTCCTGCCAGCATAGCTTGAAAGCTCGTCGGTAGGCGTCCAGTGGTTTCGCATGTATCACCTTGTACCGAGAGGGCGCGCTTTAGCGATGCTACTATTGACCTGCATGTGCGTGAATAGTCCGCCTGTCCGATAGATATCTGGTTGATCCTGCCAGTAGTCATATGCTTTGTGAACTGATGAGGCTCAGCCGTAAATCCAGGAGATTTGTTCGCAATCTAGACGAGCAATATCTTCTGTGGGCAGAATCTCGTTGGCCACATGTGTGTGTGGTCTGTTGTGGCGGTCAGTCTGTCTATCCGACTGATATCTGGTTGATCCTATCAGTATTCATACGCTTGTTGCTTGTCACTACCCTTGTCTTAAAGCTGAAAATTAAAGGAATTGACGGAAGGGCCGTTTGTACGAGGCTCTAGGCTACAATTTGTTATTGAGAGCCAATATATACAGGGATAACTGGCCTGTGGCTGCCTAACGTCCACTGCATCTGTGTCCGTCTCCAGTTGTCTTGCCATGCTCGCCTCTGGAACCAGATAGACGCAGATGAGAGAGTGAGGTCGACGGAGTTGTGCAACGACTTCCTCACTATAATCCAAACTAAAGCGCAAGTCATTCGTTCTTCATCAAATCAAAAGATGCAATGAATGAATGGTCCTCATCATTTGTGATGGACGAACATCTATATTACATCGAACAATGTCATTACCTACTTGGAAGTAAATTCTTTATATTCTTATATTACATCCATCAATGTCATTGCCTACTGGGAAGTAAAATCTTTCAACTACATGTTATATTACATCAACAATGTCAGTGCCTACTGATCTTTCTGAAAGACATTTGCAATGCATGCAATTATGTAAACAAAAAAACATGATCGTCTTTTTAAAACTACCATGATAACCATGAAACTTATGACAGTTTATGAAAGTGTGTTTTGTGTTTGTCAGTTGTCAGTTTGTCAAGAATGCATGTTGCTTTGCTTAAATATATGTTGAACTAGTTCTGTAGTATGCACTTGATGCGATACAGTGAAATACAACAGGCAATAAATTGTGCAATATATATTGTGTGTGTCTTCAATAATCAAAATTATAATGCCAAGAATAAAGCTATTGACATACCTGATCACTTTTCGAGATGCCATAGCGACACCACTTGGCAAAATGTTCACAATTTGAATAGAGCAGATTGTAGCCAACGTTTCCAAGTTTTGTCAAAGCATTCTCCACAATTTCTTCAGGACTGAGTGGCCTGTGTTAGAAAAATGCTCAGTAACATAAACATAAAATATACAGTTTGGGAGTTATATCCACAGGTAAATGTTGTCCCATGGGAGAAACTGCCACTAGGGTGTGAAGTGCTAGACCTTCACATATTCCAGGTTATGAGGTGAAATACCCAGTTCCCTTCCTTGTCACATTTCCATTCTGAAAACTGTCTGGAACTAAATGTATGCACTTCACTGCTGTCAACTCATACATGAAATATGATGCAAGATAAACTAAATACATTGGATAGGAGGTCACAACAGTTTGATTAAAAACACAGGGGAAAAGATAAAGATAATGAGAATAAATCAAGAAAATGATGACCTGTTCTCTCATGGTAAAACATCACAGAATCATACACCTATCTACGCAGCAAAATAGACAAACATGAGGGAACTGATATAGATATCAAATTAAGAATACAAAAGGCAGATGTACTTTTATAGCACTAGAAATTCTTTGAAAGTCAAAAGAACTTAAACTTACCGCCAAACTTAAAATATTCAATTATAATGTTAAATCAGAACTACTGTATGGATCAGAAACAAGGAGAACAAATATAATTTGAAATAAATTACAAACATTCACTAATTGGTGCCTTCACAAAACAGAAGGATTAAAATGGTAAAATCACGAATGTGCAGCTCATGATGAAAACTAGACAAATACCAGTGAATCAAGAAGTTAAGAAAAGACACTGGTGGTGGCAAGATTGAGGGGAAGAGAATAAGGGGAAACAGAGAAGTAAATACCTGGATGGTATTTGTTCGAGGCAAGAACAAAGAGTTAATCCACGACTCTGGTGATCGTGTGAGATGACGAAACATGACAGTTTATCGGCATGGCACATGATGATGATGATGGGTAGGACATACACTGAGAAAACCTGAGAACAGTATAAATAGAAAGATTTTTGTCTGAAATCCACAACAGAAATAGAGGAAGACCCACAAATATATGGAAAATAGAAATATATTCATTATTCAAAACAATGTTTTCCTGTAGTGAATTTGAATAACGAAGACACAAACAATATATTGCACGATTTATTGCCTGGCATATTTCGCTGCATCTCGTCAGGTACATACTGCAGAAATCACACAACTTACGTGAATTAACTAGATAAATCTTTCAAGTTGAAATATACACATATTCGCACAGTAATGTCACTTATCTACCACGGTAATTTTAAGATGACTAACATGTCTTTCTGTTTACACAATTCTGGCTTGCGTTGATAGATCATAATTGCTTCTGCAAATTTTAACAAGCGAGTATTTTGTGTGTTAAACAACACGCGAAATGCAGTGTCTCTGTCCACCATATGGCCACTGTCGACAATGTGCCTCCCGATTGAAGACGCCGGGAGCTTCCGGTGTGTTGACCCCACGAGGCTAGCATCTCCTGTGTGTTGTATCTTGTTGACCCATTGAGGTATATGTTCTGACACCCGTTTGTTAAGTAGTCTCTCTGTTCTACCAATGTAAACGGCCTGGCATCTACATGTGAATTGGTAAATACAATTGTTTGTGGCGTACAGAGGAACAGGCTCTTTGACTGCTGGTGTAGGAATCGGTACGGTTTTAAATCTAATGACTGGAGTTGCCGCACAGAATGTTCGGCCTACTGCTGTAGTAAGCCGGTCTTGTAGACGTTGCATTACGTCATCCCCTCGAAAGGTTAGCTGGATAAATACCTTGAGTTTAGGGACTGTAGTTACGACTGCTTTGGGTTAGGGCTGTTGGCAGTGGCGCTTTATAAATCCTGTGGAGTACCCATTCAGGTTTAAGACATTCTTCAGAGCCACGTGGTGTGAGCGTTTTTGCAGTGGCCTCACTGATGAGTCCTGCATTCACAAGTGACTGGATCTCTTTCCTCATTATAGCATCCAGGTCCTCCGACTTGTTTACTTTTTGATCTATCCTGAATTTGGATTCATCTGACAATATTATATCCATTTTTCTCTGGTAGTCTGACATGTCCATCAGTACTGTACCGCTCCCTTTGTCAGGTTTCAGTATGACGAGGGTTTTGTTGGCCTTTAATGCTTTTAAGGCAGTAAGGTGTTCGTTGGTCAGCGGACATGTCTGTTTAGAGGGTGTTGTGCGATACTGGTGTTCTAAATCTACCAGTTTGGCCTTCAGCCACCCGACCGACTCAGCAGAGGTAGGTGATAACTTGGAGACTTGATCGAACAACATTTCAAACTGTGCTTGCGACTCAACACGGTTGATGTGTTTAGGCTTTATGCATAATTTTAATCCGTATGCAAAGGCCTCCGTTTCAATGTTCGTTATTCAAATTCACTACGGGAAAACATTGTTTTGAATTTCTCAAACGTCGCCTCCCATTACCAACTGTGAAGCGATTAGATGGATTACTCAAGCTGAAGTGTAAAATATCGCTACAGGATTGTCGATTGAGATTTCTCGAGGAATGCCTAAGGACGGGGATATTTCCTCACCGGTATTTCAGATCTCTGAGGGCCGACAGAATATGTCCGACAAGAAAAAACCTGTGACGACTGACAAAAAATCAGATAGAAGAAACCCAGTCCAAGCTGGCCAACTTGAAGCGTACACACAGTTCTGCCTACTACGTCACCCAAGAATTGAGCTTGTATGGCTACTTGAAGTTCACTAAATTCTGTACAGAAGCAGTGTACAAGGTGAAAATCGCAGAGAATGCTCGCCTCAACAACTCACTGAGCACTGAAAAGGTAACAACGTCAGTACTAGACAATCCAGAGAAGTATGTGAGGAACTTATCGTCGTTCGTACTCAACAACATTGAAACGGAGGCCCTTGCATACGGATTAAAATTATGCATAAAGCCTAAACACATCAACCGTGTTGAGTCGCAAGCACAGTTTGAAATGTTGTTTGATCAAGTCTCCAAGTTATCACCTACCTCTGCTGAGTCGGTCGGGTGGCTGAAGGCCAAACTGGTAGATTTAGAACACCAGTATCGCACAACACCCTCTAAACAGACATGTCCGCTGACCAACGAACACCTTACTGCCTTAAAAGCATTAAAGGCTAACAAAACCCTCGTCATACTGAAACCTGACAAAGGGAGCGGTACAGTACTGATGGACATGTCAGACTACTAGAGAAAAATGGATGTAATATTGTCAGATGAATCCAAATTCAGGATAGATCAAAAAGTAAACAAGTCGGAGGACCTGGATGCTATAATGAGGAAAGAGATCCAGTCACTTGTGAATGCGGGACTCATCAGTGAGGCCACTGCAAAAACGCTCACACCGCGTGGCTCCCAAACTCCTCAGATGTACGGTCAACCCAAACTTCACAAGCCCGGCATCCCGCTAAGACCTATCCTGTCCATGGTTAACTCTGCACAACACCGAATGGCGAGATGGCTAGCCGAAATGTTAAAGCCAGTACGACAGTCCTTCGATCCAAAAATACTCAGAGATACATTCCAACTGGTGGAATTATTGGATACTATGGACATAAATAGCAAACACATGGCATCCATGGATATAGCCTCCCTATTCACTAACGTTCCATTAGAGGAGACAGTGAAAATAATAAGGGAACGCATTGAAGACAAACAACTAAAATTAGGCATACCAACACCTATTCTGGAGAGGCTACTACTACTATATACCGCCAACATACAATTCAGTTTTCTAACTAAGTCATACCGCCAAATTGACGGAGTGGCCATGGGGAGTCCTCTTGGTCCTATTCTAGCGGACATCTTCATGGCACATTTAGAAGAAAAGAGATCCTCAGACATCAACAACTTGGCCTTTTACCGTCGTTATGTGGACGATATACTAATTATCACCACAGACGAGCTACAAGCAACATCGTTTCATGCCACAATGAACAAGACGCATAAAAACATCTCTCTATCTATGGAACACGAACACAACGAAGCGTTACCGTTCATAGATATTCTAATGAGACGTAGAGCAGACGGAACAATTCAAAGATCGGTGTATCGCAAAGGGACATGGACTGGCCAATACCTAAATTTTCAGAGCTTCACACCTGTCCAGTACAAACGGGGCTTAGTACGGACCTTGTTTGACCGTGCTAGAAAGATATGCACCCAGGACACACTGACAGAGGAATTTGAAACTCTGAAGAATGTCTTAAACCTGAATGGGTACTCCACAGGATTTATAAAGCGCCACTGCCAACAGCCCAAACCCAAAGTAGACATATACAGTCCCTAAACTCAAGGTATTCATCCAGCTAACCTTTCGAGGGGATGACGTAATGCAACGTCTACAAGACCGGCTTACTACAGCAGTAGGCCGAACATTCTGTGCGGCAACTCCAGTCATTAGATTTAAAACCGTACCAATTCCTACACCAGCAGTCAAAGAGCCTGTTCCTCTGTACGCCACAAACAATTGTATTTACCAATTCACATGTAGATGCCAGGCCGTTTACATTGGTAGAACAGAGAGACAACTTAACAAACGGGTGTCAGAACATATACCTCAATGGGTCAACAAGATACAACACACAGGAGATGCTAGCCTCGTGGGGTCAACACACCGGAAGCTCCCGGCGTCTTCAATCGGTAGGCACATTGTCGACAGTGGCCATATGGTGGACAGAGACACTGTATTTCGCGTGTTGTTTAACACACAAAATACTCGCTTGTTAAAATTTGCAGAAGCAATTATGATCTATCAACGCAAGCCAGAATTGTGCAAACAGAAAGACATGTTAGTCAGCTTAAAATTACCGTGGTAGATAAGTGACATTACTGTGCGAAATTGTGTATATTTCAACTTGAAGGATTTATCTAGTTAATTTCACGTAAGTTGTGTGATTTCTGCAGTATGAACCTGACGAGATGCAGCGAAATATGCCAGGCAATAAATCGTGCAATATATTCATTATGTTGACACCATCAAGTGCCTTGCTTGCTGGCATGGGCAGTAATGATTCTCCACAAACTGCGATCTCCAATGACATAGATCACTTCATGTGTTGACTACCTTCGGTGCCATGACACAAGACTGTCAAGGATTTTCTCCCGCTGTCTTCCTTTATCTCTGTGTGTGTGTGTGTGTGGCTGGATGGAGGATGTACGTGTGGTGGTGAGGGTGTTTGTAGATGGGGGATGTGTGGGTGGGTAAGATGGGTAGGAGATGTGTGGGAGATGTGTGTGTGGGTGAGGGATGTGTCTTGGGGATGTGTGGGTATGGTGTTGTGTGGGAGGGAAGATGGGTGTGGATAAATGATGTGTGCATGGGTGGGTGGGGTGTGGTTGGGTGTGGGTGTGCGGGTGGGTGTTGATATGTGTGAGGGTGGGGATGTGTGAGTGTTGGTGGGTATATTGGAGATGTATGTCTTGATGAGTGGGTGAGGAATGTGTGGGTGTTAGTGGTTAGGGGATAAGTACGTGTGTGGAAGGATGTGTGAGGGGAATGAGTGTATGGGTGGGGGATGTGTGGGTTGGGTGTGCGTGGATGGGAGGTGTGTGTTTGTGAATGCGGGATGTGTTGGTGGGTGGGGATGTGTGTGAACGATATGTGTATGGGTGGGGAGATGTGTCTGTGGGTGGGGATGTGTGTGTATATGGGTAGGGGTGTGTGGTTAAGGGATGTGTGGCTGGGGGGTGGGTAGGTGGGTAGAGGGTGTGTGGCTGGGGGTGGGTAGGTGGGTAGAGCATGTGTGGGTGGGTGATTGTATATGGGTAAGGTTGTGTGGTTAAGGGATGTGTGGTTAAGGGATATTTGGTTGTGGGAGGAATGGGTGGATGTGTGGATGGGTAGAGGATATGTGGGTGGGTGAGTGTGTGTAGGTTAGGAGATGGTGGGGGGTGTTTGTATGGGTGGGCTCGGGATCTGTGAGTGGGCTGGGGGAGATGGGAGATAATGTGGGTGGGTGCGGAATTTGTGTTTGGGTAGGTGCGGGATATGTGAGATGGCGGGAGATGTGTGTGTGCGTGGGGGATGTGTGGTTGAAGGATGTGTGTTTGGCTGGGTGGTTGGATGTGTGTGGGTGGAGGAGGATATGTGGGTGGATGATTGTTGGTGGGTAATGGGACGGGTGGAGGATATGTGAGTGGGTGGGGAGATGTGTGTGCGTGGGGGATGTGTGGGTTGGGAAATGTATGTATGCTTGGGGTGTGGGTGGATGGGATGTGTGGTTGGTGGGAGTGTGTGTGGGTGGGGAGATGTGTGGGTGGGGAGATGTGTAGGTGTGGGTATGTGGTGGATGGGTGGGGGAATGTATGTATGCCTGGGGGGTGTGTGGTTGGGTGGGGGATGTGTGGGTGAATGGGGGATGTGTGGGTGGGTGGTGGATGTGTCTCATAACATGGTAATATGCATTGTTTATGTTTACAAAATTCATTTGACAATGTTTTTCCTATGCACTATTGATGAACGAAAGATGAGTGATTGGAAGGGCTGAATGTAAGACGGGCCCTGCATGCCCAATTTGTTACCCTTTGAAAATAAAGTCCGTTCGTTCGTTCGTTCGTTCTCTTTCCACAAATCTTTCCGGTTGTCACATCCCGTTCCAATGTTTGTATTCTCATAAAGTGGCAAAAAAAGAACGATAACTGCCTCTTTTTGATGTTTGTGATATGTTGTGTTTGTGACTTAGCCTCTCTCAACATGTCCATATTTCTCATTTTGGCTGTTCAATGAGTTTTCAACTTTCTTCAATAAAACCACATCCCAGAGGTTTCTATGTATATTTTCATCTATTTATGCAAGATTAACATACAAATTAAAACTAACATAACATTAGACCATCTCACTAATCATGTATTACCTCCACTTTTTATCTTTTGTATTATTTTTGCGGGCCTTGCTGTCTGCAGCCACCTTCCAGAACTCATCTATGCACACCTCGGCTTTATTAAACCTGGCACCACAGATTGTGAACACGTGCTCTGATTTAACAGTGCCATCCATTCTATCTTTGCCAGCCAGGTGAACTACTCTTCCTTGGCCTGAAAGAATATTTAACAATCCAAATTTGTGTGAAAGTTCACAACACATGGGTCAGAACACAAAGAATGTATATGGCTATGAGGAAGAGGATAACGAACGAAAGAAGAAGAAGAAGGAAGGAGATGTGTGTCTGAAACAAAGAATGTTTAGTCTGAGCCATGACCTTGTATTATTACTTTGTGTGTGCGTGCACTCACTCGCTTTGAATTCAAGCGTAGTCCATAGGCGTGCTGTTACTTCCAGTGCACTGGATTGATTTTTGTGTTAGGATTAGCTTTCCCTATTACCAGTATCCCTTGCCATCTGGAGAACCCACTCCAACTTCTGCAGTACTTGTAACTGACATCTCCAAGTCAAGTACGAGGTGTGCTTGTATTATCGATGTGTATTAACAACACAAGGTAAAGGACCCCTTTTCATACCATGGGGTGTATTAGTTATATGGTGCCAGACCCCCATATTTTAACACCCATTGACAGTGTTGATGTGGTCAACATCATGCCAGAATGCGTTGTAGGTCTTTGTTTTTTATGTTTTCCACAACACAAAGTAGTTGTTTACAATAAACAAAGTCAAGCACCCATTTCCACTCCCTGAGGAATATTGGGTATGTAAGGTCAAGGACTCTTTTACCAGCCTGGAGATGTATTGGGTATACGGTACCAACTCCATATTTTTATAGACTGATCGGCACCCAACGGCATCAAAGGTGGTTGTTTCATGATTAAGTTGTTTCATGATTAAGTTGTTTCATGTGGCAGGTCCTTGGCAGAACATCGCTCTCATTACTGCCGGCCGAACAGATTCTTGCTCCTGTGCTAGTTCTCCAGTCTTATACATTTTTATGCCACAGGTGTTTGCCGTGTTTTGTGCCAGGTGTCTGCCATGTCTTGTGCCAGGTGTCTGTCGTGTCTTGTACCAGGTCTCTGCAGTGTCTTGTGCCAGGTGTCTGCAGTGTCTTGTGCCAGGTGTCTGCAGTGTCTTGTGCCAGGTGTCTGCAGTGTCTTGTGCCATGTCTTGTGCCAGGTGTCTACCATGTCTTGTGCCAGGTATCTGCAGTGTATTGTGCCAGGTGTCTACTATCTCTTGTGCCAGGTGTCTGCAGTGTCTTGTGCCAGGTGTCTACTATGTCTTGTGCCAGGTGTCTGCAGTATATTGTGCCACTCACCAAGAGATATAAGCATATAAAAGAATTTATATTCATTGCTTACTAATTACAGAGTAATTCACAAGATTCTTCAACTGAATTCATTAATAATATTCAGTATAAGAAATGACTGCTTACATACTTGTATGTGTTTGAGTTGTTTACAAACAAGATGTTTACGAAGGATTTCAGGTCAGAGAAGAGACATGTGCGGCGGCCATAGACTTAGAGGACGCATACAATAGAGTATCCGTCGAGCACTTAATGCAAACCCTCCTCAGACTGAAAGTGCACCCTCACCTTGTACGCTGGATAGCTGCAGTTCTGCTCCAAAGAAAGGTGGTGCTAAGATGCGGGTGTTGGTCTTCTGAGTCGATAACGAGATGTCCAGGATTGCCGCATGGTTCACCACTGTCACCAGTACCATTCAACGCGTATACGGTGCCGATCACTGAACAACAGTTGGACGGGAGGGGTAGGACTCTGTCATTTGCTGATGACATTCTCGTGTATCGACAGGGTCGAGATAGACAGGCGGTTGCCAATGATATGCAGGGCGAACTAGATTGAATTTCCTCATGGTGTGCTGATGCCGATGCCCTTGTCAACCCGGCAAAGGCATCGGTTACATGATTCTCCCTAAACAACCATATTGTGAACACAGACCTGCCAGCATGAATGAGAGCATTTTGAGTAAAACCCAGTCAATGACATATCTTGGCGTGAGGCTTGATCGTAGTCTGTCTTTCAGAGATCATGTCGATTATGTTATAACGAAAGCTCGAAAAGGTTTGTCAGCAATAAGAGTCATGGCGACTGCCAATATCAAGCAGAGACTGCTAATACTTCTGTTCCAAGGACTGGTGCTTTCACGCATCGAGTATGCCCTGGCCATCCTCACTGTCAGCCCTACACAGATTGGAAGACTTGAAAAGGTACAAAACGAAGCCATGCGCATCATTTTGGGCTGCACGAGAGACAGCTGTGTAGCAATGAGATACCTCCTTGACTTCCCGACAATGGAACACAGGATCAAGATCTGAAGAGCTTGTGCACACTTAAAAATAAGTGCAGATGAGCAGCACCCTCTGCATGACGTTATATTCAGAGAAAAGGGTGACAGGCTAAAGAGGGGCAAATCATGGATGGGTCGGGCGGAAGATGTCGTCAGACAGGTCTGCAGTCTTGCCAGTATCAACCCTGGCAAGGAATGGGTACCGGTGCCTCCAGCTTTTAAGTGCACTTTCTCCTGCATTATCACACACGACAGACGGTGCAGAGAGCAGAACCCTGCCGCTGCCAATGCAGAGGTCAACGCACTCATCTATGAACACTCAGATAACTCCGAGTGCTCATCTATGCAGATGGATCTGTTGTAAAGCAGCAGAGAAGTGCATGGGCATTTACAGCCCGTTCAAATAGCCGAACCGTTCATGAATCCAGTGGTGCCCACTCTATGACCATGAGAAGCATGACGATGGAGGTGATGGCAGTTACACAGGCTTTCATATGGCTGGAATCACAGCATTATACCAACGTGTGTGTACTAAGTGATTCAATGAGCATGATTCAGAAGGTCGAAGCTGGATATGTACGTAGACAGTGGATTGAGTCGCTGCGGAAGTCTGTTGTCCGTAAAGTCACCTTCATCTTTGTCCCAGGACATGCGGGAGTCGAGGGAAATGAACGAGCTGATAAACTGGCTGGCTCTGTACCCCCTGTAGATGCCAGCCCATGGATCGTGCTGATGTTATTAATGTCCTTAAAGTTATGGCGAGAACAGAAGACTTTGACATCTGTAAATCCACATCGCTGTCCAGGATGAAAGACTTGGGAGTCAGAATCGGCACGGCCAGACGCGAGAGGTACATCGGGAAAACAAGGCGCCTCGTCAACCAACACAGAACTGGCACTATTAGCCACCGGACGCTGATGCATATGCTGGGGTGGGGAGGATCTGAGCACCTATGGACCTGTCTGGAATGCAATGAAGATACCCCAAATGATAACTGATAACTGATAACTGATGTGTTTGAGTATGCGCACGCACATACACACATGCCTGCACACACCAGGGACCAGCATGGCCAACATGCTTACTACGCTTGTATTTAACCCTTGAACCCGACGTGCCGGTATACCGGCTTGACGTGCTGTGTATCAGAGACCCTACGAGCCTGTAAACCGGCTTCCACGTGTTTCTGTTTACATCTCACTGTTAATCAGCAACCATTCCATGTGTTTCTGTTTACATCTCACAGTTAATCAGCAACCAGCCGACCAATAAGCATCCAGCTTACATCTAGACATGACTACCATGTTTGAGGTCACTCTCCTGCCGAAGATTCAAACAGTTTTTGATAGTTGGTGGGGGTTTTTGGCCAAAATAAGCTGTGAAAATGGCAAAAAGTTTACCACAAGTCAGGTAATGGACATAATAGGTAATACTGATAGTGAGGAGAACTTAGATGCTGATGATTATGGCAATGAGGACGATTTTGAAACGAAATATGATGACGAAGGTGTCGCTGATGAAATCATCGATGATCAAAGAATGTATGGGGTGAGGATGCACATAGCCTAAGTCCCAGTGAAAGTGAAAGTGAACCCGGAAGTGATTATCAGGTGAGCAGGCCTAGTTCTAGTGGTGATGATGAACCTCCACCCAAAAGGACTAGAAGGGTAAGCCAGCCTGCTGTCGGAAGAGGCAGAGGTCAGCCTAGAGGTAGGGGTAGGGTCCAGCACCCTGCACCAGCTCGTCAACGTACACCTTGATGGGATGCTGATGCAGCAACATTCCAGCAGGGGGATTTTTCACCAAATGAGCCTCCTAGATTGAAGAATATTCCACCCAGTTTTGATAATCAAAGTCCCCTCAGTGCTTTGAATTATTCTGGACAGATGACCTATGGGTCTTAATCATGACCGAAACAAATCGTCAGGCAGCGGCAGTGAAAACCGCTAAACCAAATAATTATGTGGCCAAGATTTGGAAAAAACTCACAAAGGAGGAACTCAAGGCCTTTTTAGTCCCAGAATAACTATGGAAATATTGGTTCATAAAGACAGGGTGTCCCAAAAAGATGTACTCACTCTTTGACCTTCCAATTCTCATGCATTTTGTGTGTAAGTAGATGTGTCTTGACAAACACACAATCCTAAGGAGTTAAATAAATAAATTGATGTAGAACCCAGTATATATATAAGAGGGGGGGGGGGCGCTGAGTGGTCTAGAGGTATGGTGTCCGCCTCGAGTGCTGGAGGTCCCAGGTTCAAGCCCCGGTGAGGACCGGGATTTTTTTCACGTGGACTTCTAGTAATAAAAAATTCCCCCTGGTCTCTGGGTAGTGAAATCGGACGCCTGAGTGTATTGTTGCGCACGTAAAAAAATCCCTTGGCAGTTGGAATCGAAAAAGAGTAGCCTAACGGCGCTGCCCGGGCAAAATTTCGAGTTAAAAATCTACCCATAGTATTTCAGGATCCTCGTCGGTGCTACGGAGTTCGTGCACTGAGCTGAGTTTCTCCAGACTCAGGTTTGAGTGAAGAGGAAAACGGAGCACATATGGGTTACACCCATGTGCCGTGATGTTGATTCGTCGACTAAACTAAACTATATATATTCGCATTGCAATATATGCCTGTGAGACCTGGACACTTACTACAATTGCTGAACAGCGCTTAAATGCCTTTGAATATAAATGTTATAGATGAATTCTAAGGATATATTGGATAAAGAAAAGAACAAATGCATCCATAGTTCAAGAGCTGAATAGTGAAGAAGGTTGGCTATTAAAGACGACAAAACAATGAAAACTGAAATATTTTGGTCACTTGAAATGTCACAAAAGTTTGGAGAGAACAATAATAGAGGGGTGTATGCCTGGGAAGAGAGGAAGAGGCGGGCCAAAGAGAAGATGGGTGCAGGATGTGACAGATGATCTCCAGATGAGTGTCAGACGCAGGACATCTTGCTTATGATCAAGAGGTTTTCCTGAAGGTTGTTATGGGAGGGTGGTTCTGCAAAGGACATGCTACTGAATGAATTATTTTATACATATAAAATGTCCCCTTCGCAGGATGTTGCAATCAACCCCTAATTCTAATCAAAGAAGGTTAAAAGTAGTTTTCTAAACTACATCATTAACTAAGAATTGGTGCTGAAAAAATGTGACACACAACTAACATGAACACATTTTAGAACTAGGTAACAAAAGATTTCAAACTTTGCTCACCCACATAAACAGCCCAGTGAGAGTATGCACCATATGGAAACTCTATTAAGTCACCAACAGTTAAGTCATCTAATACGGACTTGTTGTGGCTATGGATTAGGCTAAGTTCACCCATTGTGAATGATGTCACAATTTATTCTGCAGAAAAATAAAGAAATAATATATGATAACTTGTTATAGACAAATAAAAACTTTTAAAAATTCAACAGCATGTTAGGTTTGGCACATTAATAAATATTAATCAGCATGTATAACAAACACAATCATTATTTAAACACACCATTAGAAAGATACAGGCATTCTCCAATTTTTTTTATAGGCCAAATTAACAGAATGCTAGATTTCTATAGTGTGTTTATTTCTTTATTTTTGCCCCAATATAAAATTCAATATCTCAGTAACCAACTGAGGGACAATGATGAGACTTAGCATATAACCTTATCATTATGTCCACCCAACAAAACATTTTTGTTCTGGAGATTGTACAGCAGATTTCAATGTTTGTTTATATGCGGTATATAATTTACGGCTCCGGGATTAATACCATCATTTTAAGAGTATTACAGCTTCAGAAAGACACATTCGCGCTATTTTTGAAATTGTCTCGCGGTTTTCGTTTTGGCACAAACAGCGCGGAGTTAAATGATATTGTTCAGAGGTGTCACCAATGGGGGTTCTTTCATGAAACGTGATTATATAAATAAACTAGCTGACTCGGCCCGGCTTCGCCCAGCTCCTGGCGGGGATGGATCTATCTATTCATCCATCCATCCATCCATCCATCCATCCACCCACCCATCTATCTATCTATCTATCTATCTATCTATGTAACTATCTTTCCATCCATACATCCATCTATCTATCCATCCATCTATCCATCCATCCATCTATCCATCCATACTTCCATCCATACATCCATCCATCCATCCATCCATCAACCTACCTAACTTTCTACCTACCTATCTACCTACCTACCTACCTACCTTTCTGTCTGTCTGTCTGTCTGTCTGTCTGTCTGTCTGTCTGTCAACCAGTCCGCGCTATTAAATATTGATAAAAGTTACTGGAAAAAATGTAAGGACCATGTGTTGAAAGAGAAGAGGACTATTGGAGAAAGGATGGATTGAATTTTATGCAACCGAGAACAATCATCAACCTACTGGAATCGTCCGACACAGATTAAGGTCTGAGCAGATCGCAGACCTTAATCTACGTACACACTTACTGGGATATTTTGCTCCAAATATTCAGACGAATTGCTGGCCCTAAACATTACAGCATCAGCATAATATCAATGGCAACAGTTTGTATTCCATAGTGATGAATTTTCAATTCCGCAAGCCCTCAGCTGTGACAAACAACTGTATTGAAAGAAAAATAACATACACACACACTAAACGCATTGAATACTATCAGAAGAGTAATATTGCGGTGGAAACTGACATATTGTGGCATAACAAGAAACGTGAGAGCAAACACGTTGTCAAATTAGGGGACAACACACGTGCATACGAATCAATCTATAAACTTCAATGAAAAGAGGACCAACATCTTGGTCGCTAAGAAGAAAGCCCACTACAGTGACACTGACAACTATTTTCATAGTGCAAAACAGGTAATCATGTTCCGTCTCTGAACGGTAAACAGCAGAGTAGACAATCTTTCACGAAGACTCAAAGCGGGTCTGTCACCCATGTGTACGTGTGAACAAACTACACAAACAGCTGAACAGGTCCTTGCAAATGGAAACATAATGACTAAATTGCGGTATCATTTCTGGTCACTCCATACGCACATTAACGCACAGCTATTTGGAAGCTTTCACGAACTCAATATAAAAAGCTAATACGAATACTTGTGTACACATTATTAACCAGCAGCTGAAGAAACAAGAAGGAAATGAAAAATAAGGTAATAAATATATTCCTTCTACTTTCCTTCCAATTTACACATTATCTACCCCATGCCTCTGTAAATGCTCTGTCTTTACTAATATTACACATTGCACCCCTCTCGGGATTCTCCGTGGTGAAGTGGTCAAGCCGTCTGACGCGGGCTCCGAAGGTTGTATGTTCGATTCCGGGCCGCGTCCTTCATTTCACGAATGCATTTTTTCCGAGACTCCCGATGGTCGTCGCTGGAGGTACAGAGTTCGCGCTTTGTGCGACGCTTTCCGCGCTGCGGAAAGAAACTGAGTCATATGGGATAAAAACCCGGTGCAATGCAGCCGACCCTGTCGATATTAAGCTACTTCTTTCATTGCACCCACTCCCATACGGATCCGGATACGCCTTGTGTGTCATCTGAATTGGCGGGGCTTTCATTACTGTAAACATAAATTTGTTAGCGAGAAATCACTAGTTATTCAGCAAAACATCAAAGAAATGTCGCCGCTTTCGATGATTTAAGTTGCTTTTGGACCTATCAAAGACATATTCCTTGGGTGGGGGTAAATATAAGATGGCTGGAAAATTTTCATAACGATGCAACAGACAGTTTTCAAAATAAATGTTCTGAAATCTGAGGCGCTAATTCTAGAGATTTGTTAGGTCAAACAGAGTAGGTTAATGATGGAGCCTGCTTTTGACTTTCCCCACAATGTCATTATTCTTCTAAGAGAAAATAATCCATTTATCTTAGTAAGCTGATTTATTTGTATTACCTTTTCTGAAAACTGTTTTGCTAGATTTGCTACTAGAAACAGGTGGTGGTTTCTACCTCATGCTATCTGCTAGTTTCTGTAGTTAACTCTTCTACTTTTTTCACTTTACAGCAGAAATATTAACTGACTTTTCAAGAGCTCAGTAATATCAACTGATGTCTCTTCTCTGAAGTCACAGAATAAATCTAGATGACACCTAGGCCACACTTCATTCGACCAGTAGTTTCTACAATACAGCACTGCTCCATCAACTCCTAGGCAGTTGTGGAAAAACTAAGGGGTGGTGAGGGATTTTAATTTACTAGCATTGTAAGTAAGAGAGTTGCTTTTTGCAGATGATGCTGTCATCTGAGACAGGGATGTGTAATGTCTCCAGATCTGCTTTCCCTGTACAGTGAAAGTATTTTCAGAAATATTGAACATATGGAAGGAATCACCATTGGGGGATGATGCATCAGTAACATTAGATATGCAGATGATACAGTCTTGATTGCAGACAATGAACAGGACCTGCAACATTTAGTAGATGCGGTTGTTGCACACAGTGAACAACTAGGGTTAGAATTAAATTGTAAAAATTCACAGATTATGGTCATCACTAGGAAGAACGAAATACCACAATGTAATATACAAGTAAATGGGAATATTCTTCAACAAGTGAATATTTACAATTATCTCAGAACAGTAATAACATCCGATGAGAGATGCCTTGAAGAGATTAGAGCAAGAATCACCATGGCAAAAGTAGCCTTTAGCAAGATGAAAAACATACTGACCAATAAAACGATGTCAACAGAAACGAGAAAAAGAGTATTGGGGTGTTAACATAGAACCTGTACTTTTATATGGATGTGAAGCTTGGACAATGAGCAGTCAAGCTGAAAAACATCTAATGGCTGTAGAAATGTGGTTTCTGAGGAAAATGCAAAGAATAACATGGACAGCCAAAAAGACCAATGAACAAGTCCTTCAAGAAACAAATGAAGATCGTAAACTGATTAGAGACATTAGACGTAGGCAGTCACAATTTTTTGGACATGTTATGAGAAGAAATGAATTTGAGAACTTGGTGACAACTGGTAAGATGGAAGGGAACAGACCAAGAGGAAGACCTAGAACAAATACCTGGATGGCTTGGCCACGTGGCATGGTCGAGACAGAAACACGGAGCTGATCCACGACTCTGGTGATCGAGTGAGATGGCAAAACATGACCGCCCACTCTTACCGGCATACCACATGATGGATGGATGGAGAATTGTGACTAACTAAGATTTAATTTGGAGAGTTCCTAAGCATCTAAACAAATCAGCCCTAGCCACTAGACTGACAACAACAACAATGTGCTCATGTTTAGGCTAGGATTCTCAAGTTTTATGTATGATCACAAATGACAGAATCAAGAACATTATTAGGAATTTAAGAATTTGTATGGGTGGTGGCGTTGATAGGCATCAGTTATTCATGAAAATGAGTGGTTCTTTAGGTATAATTAATTAAAATGGGTGGTTCTTTAAGCAGAATTCATGGAAATGAGTGGTTCTGTAGGCATAATTTGGTTATTTCAGTATGCCATTTTTACCATACACACTTCTCCCATCCATAGTGGGCCCCGCCTTTATTGAAAGAATTTCATGAAGGATTCTTTGGGAGTGGAGTATTACGAGGCCATCAAGCTCAGCCTTATGTCTTTTTGTGATTAAAAGCAAGTCTTTTTCAGCAGTTTTTCAACTCAAGGAACAGCCAAAAACCGCAAGGAATTATGTCAGGAGAAGAGGGAATCTAATGAGCTAGAGGAATATTGTATTTGGCGTATAAAGTCGTAATCAGATGTGAAGAATGGGCAGGTGTCTTGTCATGAAAGGGCTGCCAAGTTCCAGTTACCCACAAGTTTGTTTGTTCAAATGCCTTTTTAATATTTTTATTACTCTCACCAACTACAGACAGATTATAAAAACAACAATAACTACCTCAAAAAACTATCAAATACAGGGATTATAGAAAAACTGTGAATGAAAAGAGAGTTGATGAAAGAAATAAAAAAGAGGCAAGTGAAATATTTTGGCCACGTTAAAAGACATAACACTTTTATAAACACCATACTAGAAGGCAAGGTTGAGGGCAAGCGAGTAAGAGGCAGACAATGAATCAAGTGGGAAGATAACATCAAGAGATGGACAAACATCAACCTAACAGAATGTACAATAAAGGCGAGAGACAGACAGTGTTGGAGATCCATTGCTGCCAATCTTCATTGTGGAGACAGCACCTGAATGATTGAACTACCTCAATAAATTACATTCAATGGACTCTGACAAAGCGGCTTAATGTTCTGGACTTCTCTTATGGCACTGCCCTTCTATCTCACACATAATATTACATGAAGATACACTGAACACACTTGATGGTAGGTCACAACAACATGGTCTAAAACTTCATATGGTAAATACAAGTCGTGGCTTAGAGGTTATGACTTTTCTCCGTAATCTCGTATACTCTCGTCGGTAACGTGATGACGGTTCAAATCAGCAGTGGTTCGAATCGCATCGGTAACTTACGGGGTATGTGAGCCGGCCGCTCAGAAAACAATGGCAAACTACTGAGCGTAATCTTGCCAAGAGATCAACATAGAGCTGAAAGATGCTGGTGTTGACAGCTAAGTCCTGTAATCAATCAATCAATCATGTGCCATGCCGGAAAGCGTGGGCGGTCATGACTCGCCATTTCACTCGATCACCAGTGTCTTGGATCAGCTCAGTGTTCCTGTCTCGTCCATGCCATGTGGCCAAGCCATCCAGGTATTTTCCTCTCGGTCTTCCTCTTGGTCTGTTCCCCTCGATCTTGCCAGTTGTCACTAAGTTCTCCAATCCATTTCTTCTCATAACATGACCAAAAAATTTTGACTGTCTACATCTAATTTCTCTAATCAGTTTACGATGTTCATCTGTCTCCTGTAGTACTTGGTCATTGGTTTTTCTGTCTGTCCATGGTATTCTTTGCATTTTCCTCAGAAACCACATTTCTGCAGCCATCAGATGCTTTTCAGCTTGACTGCTCATTGTCCAAGTTTCACATCCATACAAAAGAACAGGCTCTATGTATCCCCTCAACACTCTTTTTCTCGTTTCAATTGACATCTTTTTATTGGTCAGAATGTTTTTCATCTTGCTAAAGGCTACTTTCGCCATGGCGATTCTTGTTCTAATCTCTTCAAGGCATCTCCCATCAGATGTTATAACTGTTCCAAGATAAACTGTAAAGGATATTCTAACAAACAAACAAAAAAAATGACAATAAATGAAGTAAATGCTAACCTGATCTTCCTTGGTTAAATCTCACTTCTATAGCAGCAGTCATATACCTATTTTGGTAGCACTGTAGACAGTTGGGAAGACATTTAAAATTAAGTATACAAAAGCCAAAATCTACCTTCATAACACTAGGCAACTTGTGGAAGTTAACAGAAACGAAAACTACTACCAGATTTAGAATATTTAACATTAAACCAATACTGCAAATTGGATCAGAACATGGGGAACAATTAGAGAAGTGTAGAATATTTAAGTCAAACGTTAAATGCGTACTGCTACAGGATCAGAAACATAAGGAACAAATATAGAAAATAGAATATTTATGTCCAGTATTAAATCGGTACAGCTACTGGATCAGAACATGGGGAACAACTAAAACAATGTCAGATAAACAACAATCATTCATTAACTGACACCTGTGCAGAATGGTGGGGCTAAATTGATATGGCAGAGCCACTCATGCAGAACTTAGGACAAGATCTAGAGAGATTCCAGTGAAGCAACAAGTGAGGGAAAAGTGCTGGCGCTGGATGGGTAACACATTGAGAAAACCTGAGAATAGTGAACTATAAATTTCTTTCACTGGAATCACAGGGCAAATAAAACAGAGGGCGACATAAAACATGTGGAGAACTAGAGACAGAGATGATTAATTTGGATATGATATGGAGTGAACTGCAGGGGATAGCAAATGATAGGACAGCTCGAGTGAGTTGGCTGAGAGCCTAAACTCCAATGGGGGATACAGGGCAGATGAAGAAGGCTGATTGACAATGATGTTTTATGTTGTCTATTTTTAATTAGAAAACCTGAAACTGTCCCAGAACATCAGCTCCATAAATCCCTTGATCATCTCTGTAGAAAGGTAAAGGACCCCTTTTCATGCAATGTGACACATTGTGTATATGGAGCTGGACCCCATATTTTACACCAATCGGGACTCCATTGGTAATGCGGTCAATATCACGCTGGCTGCCTTTACTTCTCAGAAAATTACATGGAATCAATTCCGTTTTAAGATGCATCGACCTTGGAGCCAAGTTCAGACAAATAAACCCCGCCTAGATGGGGATTCGAACACACAACCATGGGGTCTTTACACAAGCGTTCTAGTCTAGCCACCTCGGCTCACATTTACGTCTAAAACTAAAGGTAATATTTTTGACTAATAATTCTGTAAATTCAGCATGTTGACAACATATACTATATGTATGGTATAAGTAAGTACTGCTTGGATTTTAAACATATTTAATGCAACACAATAAATTATTAAATATGTATAGAGTGTGTTAAGAGTTCTACTATGAGTCAACGCAAAACAAAAATTAGATTATTTTTTAATAGCTTCATCCCTAGCATGCCAGAATTAAATTATCAGACTACTTAAGTACTTTAGTACTAAATTAGTATTACTACTGCTAATACTACCGTGTTTCCCCAATATTAAGACTTGCCCCTAAAATAAGCCCTAGCAAGATTTTTCTGGATGCTTTTAATATAAGACCTACCCCTAATAGAAGCCCTAGTTAAGATCGTAAGCTACAATGAAGTTATTAAATGTGTACTTAGTACTTGCATTCAAGAACTTTATTGATGGCATCTTCTTCTTCTTCTTCTTCTTCAGCGTTCCGAGCCATTGAGGTTCTTTGCTGCAGATACAATCCGTCTCCATTCTAGTATTAGATAGTAATTAATAAAAGTAAAGTCTGTAACTTAGCTTGTCTGGTGACGTTCACAGAACTCACCTTTCTTAACGAACGCAAATAAACGAACAAATATAAAACACCCTAACACATGTAAATTAAAATATGCAACACGACACATAAAACGTGTATCCGTATATCCTATGTGGGTACTTTATCCAGGGTTTCCTTGTGGTGCGCCGTAGCTCGGTGCGCAATTCTATCGGTGTGCAATGTTCTATGCGGCGGTGGTGCCGCTATTCTTGCGGTAGTGGCCAAAATCTAACAATGTCAGCAAGAATTGTGTTAAACACATCGAGACCAGCGCATTTAGTCTGTCGACGCAGCCACATGAATTCGCACATGTATGACACCGGTAGATGCCTCTGTGTGTGTGTGTGTGTGTGTGTGTGTGTGTGTTCCATTCTGCCTCTTATTTCTCTTCTTGGTCGTTCTCCACATGCGCTCGATGCATTGAGTATGTGCACCGGTGGTAGGGTCGACATCCCCAACTGTAACTTGCAAAATGGAAATGCTTGTCAACTCTTGAGACCAGCAGTATATGAAAAGAATGATCTGTCTGTAGGGTAGATGCGAGGGCCTTGCAGCCATGTGCCTTGTCTCAGCGGGGATGTCCAGCTGACATACATGGTGAATGTCGGCGGCATCTCCATCTGTCCTGACGCTCAGTCAGCGATAGCACCATGACATGACTATGAGAACAGCGTCTAGCAGATTGTTAGATGCGCCATGATGCTGCAGAAAAGCAACGTTACTCTGCTAGTCGTGGACAGCACACACACTCACACACACACACACACACATACACACCCACACACACACACGCTGTCACACAGAAACGGTTGCCAAAGCCAAAGAAACACTGGGGGGGGGGGGGGGCAATTGAAACTCACTGACATGCACTATACCGGAACACAGAGGAGATCACCGCGTCAGTGCTAAATATAGCTGGTGACCCTAAATAAAGCTGGTGACGTTTCTTTGGGGGTGAATTAACAGAAAAGTACCACTATTTGCATTGACCCAGAGAACAAGTACTTAGTATTGACATCAAGTGTTCTCTAGATGGCGATTCTCCTGGTCCCCAGGTGTGCCACTGTTGTGATCTTGACTCCCTGTGTCGTGTTGACATCAAGGCCTCTGGATTAAAATAGTAGCGCGTCACTAGTGGAAAATTTCCAGGGCTATTTTTAGCTGTTATGAATGAAATTTGGTGATTGATTGATTGATTGATTGAATGATTGATTTAGGAATCGACATCCCAGCATTCTGGGCATTCCCATAAGCACTCCGTCCCCATCCTCAGAAGCCAGCGAAGAGTTCCAACCACAATGGTACCAGTAGCAATCTGATTATATGTGCGTCTCGCCTTTCCTCTCAGCGTCGAGCCTCGACCAGATTCCCTCGTCACTCCTCGCTGTCGCATTCTTGCCAGACCATGGTAATCCATTTGCTCCTCCGAGGTGTACACGAGCTCCCACAAGGCCGCAACCACGTCTGCCTTATTATGCATCAATACTCCACCAAGTTTTGCAGAGCCAGCCAATCTGTCTGCCTATTCATTCCCCAACACACCAGCATGCCCCGGAGAAAATAGCCAGACGATGCTTGCCACCAGTGACTTCCGAAGCGAAGCAAGCCACTCGGCACGAAGCTTGCCAGTCCTCCCCCTACTCCGCATGCTTTCTGAGTCAGTTACAATCACGATGTGTGTGTGTATTGTATTCTCCATCCAGCGGAAAGCTGCACTGACTGCCTCCACCTCCATTCTTAAGCTAGATGTTGTGGTATCATATGCCAGGCTCTCCTGCACCAAACGTCGACCATTAGCTTTTGCAAAGAAACCCCGGGCACTTCTACTACCTCTCAACACCGAACCATCTATGCAGATAATCACATCACCCGGGCGAGCATTATCCTGAATTAGTTGCTGGATTTCCACTTCCGTGGCCCCTGCTGGCCACTTCCTGCACTCCCGGCTCAATGTGATTATAACTCTGCACAAGTCTGACTGCTCCGCTGGCACTCTACCCATTCATCTCCTCGCCTAATGTTCTCCAAGGGGCACACCTGTCTGATCATATCCTCGGCCTGAGCCATCCATGATTTCCCTCTTATCAGTCGCTGGCCCTTAACTGCGTTCAGCGCCTCATGCAACGGGTGATCTGTGTCAGCAGCTACTCTGAGGTATGCCTTCGCCTGCATCACCTTGAGCCTACCAGCAACATTCGGCAAACCAAGGATGTACCGCATACACACCACTGGAGTGTCTCTGGTGCATCCCAGAATGACCCGCATAGCCTCGTTCTGTATGCGCTCCAATCTCACCAGCTGACTCTTTGAGACAGTGAGCAGTCCTAGTCCATAATCAATCGCTGAGAGGATCAAGTGCTGGTATAGTCTGAAAAGCATTCTCTGCTCTGTGTCCATTGCAGCCATAGTTTTAAGTGCATTGAGTCCCTTTTGAGATCTTGTCACAACCGTCTCCACATGATCCTTGAAGGACAGGCTCCTGTCAAATGTGATTCTCAGATACTTCAGTTTGTTCTCTCTTGAGTACTTTATCTCGGTGAGCAATTCTATCGGTGTGCAATGTTCTATGCGGCGGTGTAGACTCTTCCACCTCCTCCACCATCTATCGTGAGGCTTGGAACATCAGCTCTCACAATCCTGTTGTCAAGAGAGCACCACAAAACAGCTGCCTTTTCCGGGTGGATGACAGCACCCATTTCAGTGCACCAGTCAATCACTTTGTCTACTGTCGCCTGTAGCTCCTGGGCTGTTTGATCCCTATTTCTCCCCTGCCTGTATGCAAGAATATCATCTGCAAATGTTAGTATCCTTCCAACCTCTAGTGCTTCTAGGTTTGCAATTTTGCTCGTATACACATTAAAGAGCACCGGTGAGATTGCGGATCCCTGTGGCAGTCCCGGGGTTAAAATATGTGGCTCAGAGGTCCATGCACCCAGACGGAAAGCAATCACCGAGAATGTAGGACGGCCGCTATCCAGCTCACTAACCAGGGATTGACCCCCGTCTCCATCAGTGCGGTCATCAAAATATCATATCGAACTCTATTGTACGCATCCTCGAGACTAAGCGCCGCCGCCATCGTTTCTTGTCTACTCTGGAACCCCTCATAAACGTCACAGGCAAAAGTGGCTGCATTTGACCAGGTATCTTTTCCTGGCCTGTAGCTCCCCAGGCCTCTTGGAAGAAGCTTCACCCTTTCCAAAAACTCTTGCAGCTTGACAGCGATTATCTTCTCTATCATCTGGCAAGAATGAGACAGCGAGGAGTGACGAGGGGATCTGGCCGACGCTCAACGCTCAGAGGAAAGGCGAGACGGACTTATAATCAGATTGCTACTGGTACTATTAGTGTTAGAACTCTTCGCTGGCTACTGAGGATGGGGACGGAGCACTTATGGGAATGCCCCGAATGCTGTGATGTCGATTCCTAAATCAATCAATCAATCAAT
>OY992884.1:76387149-76512149 GCA_963921405.1 Cepaea hortensis | reverse complement strand
TGTCACCATTGTTGGTAGTCAATGACTTAATATATTCCAAATTTTCCACCACCTCCAATTTATCCCCATTAACATATATAATTGTTTTTCTTCATAGTAGTTTTATCTGTATGCGTTATCTTTGTTATTGCTATGTTAAGATATAAGTTGTGATTTTCACTATTTAATTGGGTTGAGGTTGCAGTATTAGGTTTTCTATACCATTTTGTGTTGTTGATAGCAATACCGTGTCATCAGCATATCGAATCTCTGGTATGTCATGACCACCGATATTCTAATGATACCGTGGAGAAAAACAAAACTAAGAAAAAGAAGCTATCTGGGTGGGAATGAAACAAGATACAAGAAGTGACAAATCGAGAGAAAGAGTCGTCAAAATCTCAGAGATCAGATGACGACATTGTGTTATCTACTCGCTCGCTTTTTTTAGCCCATACATGTGCTGCAAACTTCTAGTTCACTGGACTGATATTGGCGTGTGAATTACCTTTCCTTATTACCAGTGTCCCTCGCCATTAGGCGAATCCGCTCCGACGTCTGACGCACTTGTAATTTCCATCCCCAAATCAAGGAAGTCAACATTTGAGTCCAACTGACCCGTGTATGGGTTGAATCACTACCTCAGCAACAGCAAACCGGAATTTTAAGAGCGAGCGCTGCTATCCATTCGGCCATGCCGACCTCTATGACTACTTTTAATTCGGCAAGCACATGACATCTATTGCGCCCGAAGTAGAGATTTCCGAAGGCTTGCGGATTACATTCAGCCCAGGAGTAGAAAACAGTAAGCAGATGATTGTGATTTCTTTTGACGCAAGGCACTCTACAAATTTGCTAACATTTATTTTAGCTAGCCCTGTCTCCGTGGCGATGGCGTTGCCGACGCAATTCGTAATGCCGCTTACCCGCGTTCGAAATACAGCGGTGACCGATTTGGCAGCAGACTTGTCGCGCTGGTTTTAGCGTGTTGGTATGGGAGCCGGTCGTTCAGGAAGCAATGTCAAATTACTGAACGTACAACTTGCCATTGTAGCTGCGGTATAATGCTGGTGTTGACTGCAACGTTCTGTAAATGACATGCAACTTCCCACACACACAAAATTCGATATAGTAGCTGGAGGCAGCACTGTGGGTGTTATACAACTACAAAGGTGGTGGAAGTAGAGCATCTAAAAGATATCACCACTTCAGCTCAATATTTTCCAGAAAATGAAGATAAACAAAATAGAATTATCTGTGATCATTGAAACACATATCGAATACCCGACAGATCCACCGTTTTTCCCTGTTCCAAAAAGTCGAGAAGAATCACTCCTTTCTCATCCCCAAATACGGAGGCCATAACTCTCCCTACAAATTGTGACTTTTTGAACTTATTTCTTGTCGGCGGTGTTGTGTGATGTCATTCCATTGACCAGTCTCTTGGATTCTGGTTCAAAGAAATGAACCCAAGTCTCATCACCTGTCACAATATTCAATAAAAAAAAAAAAACCTTTTCCTTCAGTTTCATAATGGTCTCATCTCATCTCATCGTGTTCCTCTTGTACCTTGCGGTGTTGAGGTGAAATATAAACAGCGGGAGAGTGCCCGCTTATGGGCTTCATATATCGATATTCCCATGGACTCTGTTATTCCCTGCGTCCATCGTTTACGTGGTCGGCCTCTTCCTCTGCTTCCCTCTGGTCTGTACATCATTGCTTGTTGTGGTATACTGTTAGTTGGTAACCTACTTGCATGGCCAAACCATTTGACTTGCTGCTTTCTAATAAAATCTAGTGCAGCTATAATCCCCACTTTAGTCCTGATTTCTTCATTTCTGATCTTATCTCTTCTTGATACATTGAGTATTCTTCTCAGGAATCTCATTTCTGTTGTGATTTTTCTTTTCTCTTTTTCTGTCATTGTCCAGGTTTGGCATTGGTAACATAGAGTAGGTAGGAAGATTGTGTTGTAAATTGCTTTCTTAGTAGTTATTGATACATGTTTGATACAAATGCCTTAGTATAATCTATGAAGCATAAATATGTCTCTCTGTTTCTCTATTGACCTTTATATTGGTGTTCGTAATATATATATATATATATATATATATATATATATATATATATATATATATATATATATATATATATATATATATATATATATATATATATATAAAAGAGACTGTATGTTTGTGGTTGGGGATTATTTGCTGCGTTCGCAAACCGTCCATCCGATTGAGATGAAATTTTCTACACGTCTTCCTTTCATTCCAGTGCAACCAACTGTAATAGTTTCTTAGGGGCAATCATCTATTTACTTACTAAAATTTCATTTTGTAATTACATGACTTAACATAAGAAATATTCTATAAAGGGATATAACTTTTTGTAGCATTGCTATATCTTAGGTTAAGTCCCCTGGCTAAATCAAATCAAATCAAATCAAATCAAATCAAAAGCTATAGACAGACAGACAGACAGACAGACAGACAGACAGACAGACAGACAGACAGACAGACAGACAGACAGGCAGGCAGGCAGGCAGGCAGGCAGGCAGGCAGACAGACAGGCAGACAGACAGACAGACAGGCAGACAGACAGACAGACAGACAGACAGACAGATAGATAGATAGATAGATAGATAGATAGATAGATAGATAGATAGATAGATAGATAGATAGATAGATAGATAGATAGATAGATAGATAGATAGATAGATAGATAGATAGATAGATAGATAGATCTGACCCGATAGATAGATAGATAGATAGATAGGGTGGGATAGACGGAGGGAGAGACGGACGGGCAGGCAGACAGACAGATAGATAGACAGACCAGACCAGACAGACAGACAGACAGACAGACAGACAGACAGACAGACAGACAGACAGACAGCCGAGTCGACAGACAGACAGTCGGGAACGGGAACTTATATGACTACTTATATGAATTAAATGAGATGCTCCCCACCAGGGACTGGGTGAAGCCGGGCCAGGTCAGACAGACAGACAGACAGACAGATAGTCGGGAACGGGAGCTTATATGACTACTTATATGAATTAAATTAGATGCTCCCCACCAGGACCTGGGCGAAGCCGGGCCGGGTCAGACAGACAGACAGACAGAGAGACAAACAGACAGACAGACAGACAGACAGACAGACAGACAGACAGACAGACAGACAGACAGACAGACAGACAGACAGATAGATAGATAGATAGATAGATAGATAGATAGATAGATAGATAGATAGATAGATAGATAGATAGATAGATAGATAGATAGATAGATAGATATACCCCCGCCAGGGCCTGGGCGAAGCCGGGCCGAGTCAGCTAGTATATATATATATATATATATATATATATATATATATATATATATATATATATATATATATATATATATATATATATATATATATATATATATATATATATATATATACCAAGAAAGCTCAGGGTGGCTGTTCTGTGCTGTACACTGTTCCGTTCTTCCTTGTCGAGTAATCTTGCCCCTTTTATCTGGCTGTATACTTGGTGTGTATTATCCCTCGGCACTGAATCAGTTAAAGACAGCACGGCAGTCGCTAACACAATATGTGTACAGCCTAGCTTAACATGATAGTTATTGTTGGTTACATGTTTAAAAATAGCTCTACAGAGTTGCAATACAGCCGGATCTAAGCCAGTAATCAGTGATGTGTGAACAAGGTGGGGGAGGGGGGGGGGGGGGGGGGGGTGTTAGAGAGAGAGAGTGGGGGGGGGGGATCCTATTCTCCATCATGACATCGTTTCGTCGTCTTTAAATCCCTCTTATTATTCTCGTATTATTTTCGTTACCTCCTTCTCCTCAATCTATTCCCTCTTGCTTCACACACACACACACACATCCGCACGTACACTCACACAAACACCTCGCACACAAACAAACACACACACACAAACATACACATATACAAACGCACACAAACACACTCGCACACACATGCACACACAAACACATACACACGCACACACACAAACGCACAAACATAAACACACGGACACAAACACACTCACACACAAACACACACACACAAACACACGCACAAAAACACATACTCTCGCACACACAAACACACACATAAACACACAAACAGACGCATACAAACACACACACAAACGCGCACACAAACACACGCACATAATCACGCACACAGACTCACACACACACAAACACACACACACAAACGCACAAACACACACACACAAACACACTCACATACACAAACACGCACACACAAACACACACATAAAAACACACACAAACACACTCACACACACATAAACACACACACAAACGCACACACAATCACACACACAAACACACACACATACATACACATACACACGTACGCACACGCGCATGCTCATACACAGACTAACACAAACACACACACACTTAATCACACGCATACAAACACACACACACACACACGCACACAAACAGACAGAAGCACACACACAGGCACACACACAAAAAACACACGCGCACAAACACACAAATACAACATAAACACACATAAAAACACTCGCACACACACACACACACATAAGCACACTCACACACACCCACGAAAATACAAACACACACACACACACATAACACACACATGCCACACACACACGTATTTAGCATGATTCAAACCTCTTGCAGGTCGCAGCGATCAACCCCAGGTGTATCTTCTAAGCAATGTTACATTCAGCATCTTACCATTGCTTTCTGAACGGAGAGTCAATGTTTATTTCCAACCGTCCGGTGTGGGAGTGAATGTTAACTATCCCGCCATCAGCGCAGATGAAGTTTAGGAAGAGTCTTCTTATCCTTTCGGCTGCGCTGACCATTTATCTGTCTAGATTTAAATATTGTTTCATGTTGGGGGGGGGGGGGGGGGGAGAGGGTTTACATATTATTCGAGTAACGAAGACACAAACAGTAGGTAACCCTCCCAATAAGTACGCGTTGCATAAATATATATTTATAGCAGCATTGTGCCGAGGGAATGGACTAACTACCTCGCTTTCAGCGCATACATTAGAACCCGAGAAATACAAATAATACTGGGAGATTGCAATGCAAAGGTAGGAAAGGGGCAAACAGAGGATGCTTTTGGGAATTACGGTTTAGGTACAAGAAATGAAAGAGGCGAGAAACTAATAGAATGGGCGAATATAGTGATGAAATGATAACTGAAAACACCTATTTAAACACCATAAAAGACAACTTTGCACATGTAAAAGCCTTAATAAGAAAATACTGAACCAAATTGATTACATACTTATTAATGAAAGGTGTGTAATGAAAGGTATTAATAAATGTGTTAATTAATGTTAAGACAATGCCAGACGCTGTGATCACGTTCCACTATGCGGACAAATAAAAATAAGATTGAAGAGAGGGGAAAAGCGGTTAAGAAATCGAGACTTAATAAAGATGATCTGATAGTAGATAAGGAATCTCAAGAACTATACAGAATGACTGTGAAAAATAGGTGAAATCAAATAGGCAAAGAAATACTACCGAAGAAAAGCCAAAAAGCTAAGAAATAATGGATGACTGAAGAAATCTTAAGGTTGATGGACAAAAGAAAACAGAGTAAAAATGACAATTAAGAGTATGCTAAGATAAATAAAGAAATAAGAGATAAATGTCTGATGCAAAATAACCTTGGCCAAACGTACAGTGCAAGAAGATTGAATTAAATTTTATTAACGATCTAAAAAAAAAAAATATGCACAGACAAATCAGTGAGCTGACGGAAAGAAAAATAAGAGTAAATACATACTATTTGATATCAAAACCAGGAAAGATATTATTGGAGGAGGTGCTGTAATGAAGAGGCGGAATTAGTATATAAGAGAATTATATGATGGGGAAAGGGGAGAATTAACAAAAAAAAGTAACTTAGAAGGTCTGTGGTGTAGGGTAAAGAGATAGGGATAGTACCTCACGGTGAGTGGCAGCCATATCCCAAGGGATAGACCAGGATCCTATTTGGTTCCCATCTCTTTACCTAGCTCATGTATGGCTCCACGAATATCTCTTGTGTACGGCGGTGGCCACACCACGGGCAAGTCTTGGCTGACTGGCTAAACTACATGAGGAATGTCTATCCCTAGTACACAAAAGACTGGGACGGTGAAGAAGGCGAATGAATCTAAATAGATCAACGGCTTCGAAAGCGAAACAGCAGAGTGTGTGGCACACTTGGGACGTGTTCAGCTCACGATAGTGAACGTGGGTGGCCATCGTAGAAGAGATTGGCACCTCACCGTGTAATATCCCAAAGACAGCAATGGTAATTCAACAACAAGAAAACAGCGATACGGGTATTTCTTGGCCCCCTGGAAATGAGCCTGTTGTAAATATTCTCAGGGAAGAGACAACTCCTATAGTGATTTCTTTTCCCGCATATCTTTTTACAGGACATCGCTGTCAACATCAGCATCTTTCAGCTGATTGTTGATTTCTTGGCAAGATTACGCTCAGTAGTTTGCCATTGCTTTCTGAGCGATCGGCTCACATACCCCGTAAGTTACCGACGCAGAGAGAACCGCTCCCAATTCTCGCGCACGTCACGTTACTCACGAGAGTATACGAGATTACGGAGAAAGTCGTGTAACCTCTAGACCAGGGAGATCGGCCGTATAGTGAATAAGGAAGTGAATAATGGCGAATGCATCCCAAATTCTTTTGAAAGTGTGCACTCTGGCAATATCTATCTGAAAAGTAGAAGGAGAAGTCTAAGAATTGGTACGCGGAACTTATGCACCCTGTATCAAGCAGGGACATTTAATAATCTTATTGCAGAAGCAAACAACATGAATTTAGATATTTTAGGCGTATCTGAAGAAAGATGGACGGATACAAGTTATATAAGGAGATAAGATTACATATGTATTAACTCGGGAGGAGATCATCATGAGAGAGGAGTAGGAATTTTAGTAAAAAGAAATTTAGAGAAACATATTAGTGGATTCTGGGCCCATGGAGATACTATTCAAAATACAGCAAGACCATTCGGCATAGTAATTCTTCAGACGTATGCTCCAACAACTGATTATAGTGATGAACAGCTACAACAATATTATTAAGACCTACAACAAACACTAAAAGTTGTAAAATCATCAGAAATCCTAACTGTCTTGGGAGACATGAACGCAAAAATTTTAAAAAATAAATAAATATAAGCAGATAGTAAGGCAACATGGTAGGGGAAACGGAAACGACAGAGGAGACCGGCTGATACAGCTCTGCGAAGAAAACAATCTTATTGTTTGTAACACATTTTTTTTTTCAACATAACCCTAGGAAACTGTATACGTGGAAGAGCCCCGGAGATAGAACAAGAAACCAGTTGACTACATTATGATTAGGAATAGATTTTAAAACAATGTTAAAATTGCCAAAACATACCCTGGTGTTGATATCAACTCTGACCACAATCCTGTAGTCTTAAAATTAGAAATAAATTAGAAATAAAATTAGAAATAAAATTTAAAAACCCAGGAATAAGGACATTGAAGACACCTCAAATAGATACATGGCATTGCAACAACCAGACATGTCAACTATACCTGGTTGAAGTAAAAAAAAAAAAAAAAAAAGATATGATGGGCTAATCGTTGAAAGTATAGATATATAGATGTGACAATCCTGAGGGTAAAATTAATACAACATGTGAATGTGCAAAAACGAGTATACAGATTGCAAATACCAATTTGCCAGTGAAGATAAATAAGCAAAAACAATTATGGATAACCGGTGAATTCTTGAGAAAAATGCCTCAAAAAAAAAAAAAAAAAAAAAAGCAAAGAACACTTCAGAGTATATATTAATAGATAGAGAAAAACATCACATGTGCAGAGTTGTCAAAGAAGAGTGGCTGAAGAAAAATGCAAAGAAATAGATTCGAAAGATTTACATGAACATATAGAAAGGTTTACAAATGAAACAGCGGTGAAAACAGCAGCAAGAACTTACTTCTGTTACGGTGATGTGAGGAGAAGAGCTCAACCCTGACTGCGTAAGGCCAAAGAAGGTAATGAATAAAGAGAGAAAGAACCTCTCACCGCCCTCTGTTTACAAGGATAGTAAAAAAATAAGTTAAGAAGATACAGGAACTAGGCCGACAGGGAATCAGACAAATTTTCTCTGATTCCAGACAAATAATTACTCTAAAGGTTGTTCTAACAACAATGAGTGTATAATTAGAGTCTACCAAACAAGCGACATAGTAAGAATAACACAAGTATTATTTTGTTTATTTAACTTCTAAAGGCAACAATCATATGCAGACATGAAGTATCAACAATATCACATAAAGTTTATGCTGGGGTATGCAGAAAACCAATAACTAACAGAACAGCAACCATATAGGCATCAGCTATGAGTTTATAATTCAGCCAAACTAAGCAACTGCAAAAATATAAGTGCGCAAACAGCAAAAATAAAATGACTATAAAGACAAGCGAGAAACTTGTAGGTTTGCGGAAAATTTATAGGTACACCGCAAAGCATAAGTATAGCGAAAACAATTACAGCGAAAAATATAAGTACAACGAAAACCTTAAGTACAGCGAAAACCCAGGAAAATCAAACTCTAAAATTCTGGCTTTTCCACTGCATGCTGCTTGCTTGCTTGCGTTCGCTGGATGTGAACTCCAGCACGAAGTCCTGTATGTCGGATGAAGACATCCTGTTGTCCAACATCAATGTGATGTCATACAGGACCTGAGGTTTGCGAGAGTATCCGTTGTCCCATGTCTGGCTTATTGGTGTGCAGACTGGGTATTCCTCGCCGTGCAGGCAGATACTCTCTGACTTCGGAGGATTTCACTGCATAACTTGTCTGGATCCAAGTGAACTTACTAACTGATTGTGGTGGGCTAAAAAGAGGCCGATTTTACCTGCACATGCTCTTTTATACTGGGGCTGGAATCATTCCCAGGTTTCCAAATCAATTGTACAGCCCGCACCCTCTGTCGGAGTTCCACTATCATCTCGAGCCGAGTATAGAAAGAAGAAACATAATATAACAGGAAACGGTTGTATCAGAGGAAAAAATAGAGAAATTATAATTGATAAAACCGACATAATAAAAATATGGACAGAGTACACAGAAGATTTATTCTGTAACAACAGGGTCAATAAACCAACATTGTATAATACTCAAGATGGACCAAACATATTAAAGGCTGAAGTAGAGAAGATTATTAAAAAGATGAAAGACTGAAAAGCTGCAGGTCCTGACAAGATAACAACCATCCATCCATCATGTGCCATGCCGGTAAGCGTGGGCGGTCATGTTCTGCCATCTCACTCGATCAACAGAGTCGTGGATCAGTTCCGTGTTTCTGTCTCGACCATGCCACAAGGCCAAGCCATCCAGATACTTGTTTCTAGGTCTTCCCCTTGGTCTGTTCCCCTCGATCTTACCAGTTGTCACCAAGTTCTCCAAATCATTTCTTCTCATAACATGCCCAAAAAATTGTGACTGTCTACGTCTAATGTCTCTGATCAGTTTACGATCTTCATTTGTTTCTTGAAGGACTTGTTCATTGGTCTTTCTGGCTGTCCATGGTATTCTTTGCATTTTCCTCAGAAACCACATTTCTACAGCCATCAGATGTTTTTCAGCCTGGCTGCTCATTGTCCAAGCTTCACATCCATATAAAAGTACAGGTTCTATGTAGCATCTCAACACTCTTTTTCTCGTTTCAATTGACATCTTTTTATTGGTCAGTATGTTTTTCATCTTGCTAAAGGCTACTTTTCCCATGGCGATTCTTGTTCTAATCTCTTCAAGGCATCTCCCATCAGATGTTATTACTGTTCCGAGATAATTGTACCTGCTCACTTGTTGAAGAATATTCCCATCTACTTGTATATTACATTGTGGTATTTCGTCCTTCTTAGTGACGACCATAATCTGTGTCTTTTTACAATTTAATTCTAACCCTAGTTGTTCACTGTGTGTAACAATCGCATCTACTAAATGTTGCAGGTCCTGTTCATTGTCTGCAATCAAGACTGTATCATCTGCATATCTAATGTTATTGATGCATCGTCCCCCAATGTTGATTCCTTCCATATCTTCAATATTTCTGAAAATACTTTCACTGTACAGGGAAAACAGATCTGGAGACATTACACATCCCTGTCTCACACCCCTTTTAATAGGCTGATATTGGCTTACTTCATTATCAACTCTTATGGCAGCTTGTTGTTTCCAATATATGTTTTTTACAAGTCTAAGATCTTTTCCATCAATTTGTAGATCTTCAAGCATCCTTATCATGTTGACATGTCTCACTTTATCAAAAGCCTTTGTGTAGTCAATAAAGCAAAGGTGTAGATCTTTGTTTACTTCTATAGAACGTTCGATTATGTTTCTCAGTATATACACAGCATTTACTGTACCCTTGCCTTCCACAAACCCACATTGTTCTTCTCCTATTTCAGGTTGTATTTTCCTCCTAACTCTTTGCATGATAATTCTTAGCAAAATCTTCGTGATGTGACTCATTATACTAATTGTTCGATGTTGATCACATTCCAAGGCTCCTGATTTCTTTGGGATTGCAATAAATACAGAATTACATAACTCATGAGGTATATTTCCAGTATCATATATTGTATTAAGCAGACTGGTAACTTTATCTATTCCATATTCTTCTAAAGCATTAATCATTTCTGTTGTGACGCTGTCTGGACCGGGGGTTTTGCCAGATTTCATATGATTAAGAGCATTCTGAACCTCCATCTTCAAAATTGCTGGCCCTTCATTGTTATTTTGAACAATATATTGTTCGTCTCTGCTATCGTCATAAAGGTTTTTCACGTAATCTGACCATACATGTAAAATCTGATCTTTTTCTATTATGACTCTTCCATCTTTTGTCTTTAGGCAGCCTGCTGATGTACGTGTTCTTTGATTAGTAATCTCCTGAATTCTTTTGTGCATTAGTTTCGCATTTTTACTGTTGTGTTGTTTTTCAATTTCTCTGCAATTTTTCTCAAGCCATGTTTCTTTAGCCTCCTTACATAAGGTTCTGACTTTTCTGTGAATTTCTTCATATTTGGCAGGATTATTTTTGTTCTGTCTTCTTGTTTCCATTAGTTGTAAAATTTCTTCAGTCATCCATGTCTTACGGCCAACTTTCTTTACTTTTGGAATTGTTTTTTCTGCTGCACAACTGATTGAATTCTTCAGCATTTCCCATTGATCATCTACATCTTGAAATAGGATCTCTAGATCAGACAATAAATCAAATTTGTTCTTTACTTCTATGTTAAAATTATCTTGTATTTCTTTGTCAGTTTTCAATTTGCACAAGTCATATTTAGGGTTTCCTGCTGTATACTTGACTTTCTTTAACTTTACCCTCAATGTGCCAGTAATTAATCTGTGATCACTGTAACAGTCTGCATTTGGAACTGTTTTTACAACTGTTAATGCATTTCGAAACCTTTTGCTTATCAGGATGTAATCTATCTGGTTTTTAATCCTGCTGTCTGGACTCCTCCATGTCCATAATCTTCTAGGATGTTGTTTAAACCAAGTGTTTCCTACAACCAATTCTTGTTCTTTTGCCCATTCTACAAGTCTGTAACCTCTTTCATTTCTCTCTCCCAAACCATGGTTGCCTACACTGTATCCATCGCTTTGCTTTCCTATTTTTGCGTTGAAATCACCCATTATGATATTTATTTCTGATTTTTTACAGTTCTTTAAAGCAGACTCCATGTCATTATAAAATTCCTCTATACTTTCTTCACTGCTTTCACTTGTTGGGGCATATACTTGAATTACATTTATTTTAAAAGGTCTTCCGTTTAATTTTACTAATAGAACTCTGTCTGACACAGCCCAATATCCTTTGACAGAATTTGATGTTTGCTTATCTAATATAATGGCTACACCTCTTTGCTGTTCTTCTCCCCCCGAGTAAATAATCTTACAATCCTCTCCTGTCCTTATCCCTGCTCCTCTCCATCTCGTTTCCGATATTCCTAATATGTTAATCTTCTCTCTCTCCATTTCTTTTTTGATGTCCTCCAACTTTCCATCTGCATTCATTGTTCTAACATTCCAAGTTCCTACTTTCAATGATATTAATCTTTTGCACCTAGTAGCCTGTTGACGGTCTGGAGTCACCTGGTGCGCATGACTATCCCTACCGGGCGAGGCTGCTCCTATGGAGCACCCATTTACGCCGTTTCTCTGATTATCGATAAGTGAACACAACATGATTTTCTTGGCATGTGTAAAGAAGGTAGTTTGCCATTGCTTTCCTTCCCAGCAGTGACCATACTGGTCAGTGACCGTAGCCATTGTCTCCTCAAAAAAAAGGAGATCCTCTGCCTACCGTCGTGAAGGTGGAGACCATAACCTACAACTATCTGTCGGCTGCTCTCCATCTTCATCCACCACCTGCACCCATGGCTTCACGTAACCCTGATCGGGGGGCTAAACGGGTACTCCACCTTGCCCAAGGGTGTCCCGTAGGCTAGCGGAGGGAAGGAGGCGCCTTACTTCTCCTTTGATAGGGGATACCCCTACCCCGCTACCCGGATAACAACAGAGATGACAAAATCCTGATCCAACTTTGGCATTGATACTATCACAGAATTATGCAATGATACATATAATACTGGGTATATCCCCAAGGACTTGAAAACATCCATTTTCATCACAGTACAGAAGAAACCAAGAACTGTTGATTGTGAGGATTACAGAACTATTAGCTTAATGAGTCACATAACTAAGATACTACTCAAGGTCATACAAGAAAGAATTCAACATAAAATAGATGAGGAAGTAGCTGAATAACATTTTGGGTTCCGTAAAAACAGCGGCACCAGAGAAGCAATTATCTGTTTAAGGATGTTCATTGAAAAATATATAGAAGTTCCGAAAAATGTATATGTTTGTTTTATATACTACAAGACAGCTTTTGATAGAGTACAACATAAACGACTAATTACGTGCGTTCAAGATATAAGAGTAGACGGAAAGGACATCAGACTTATTAGAAACTTGTACTGGGAACAAGTTGCGTCTATTAGATGCGGTAATAACTATTCGTTGCATATAGAGATAAAAAGAGGAGTACGGCAGGGATGTGTACTGTCCCCAAGCCTCTTCAACCTATACACAGAAAGAATTTTTAAAGAAGTTGAACTGCCTGTATTTAACATCAATGGAAGAATCATAAACATTCTTAGGTATGCTGACGATACCGTGTTACTAGCAGAAAGTGAGCAAGAGTTACAAGACCTAATGGAACAAGTAAACATGCATAGTGCAGAATGTGGCTTAGATATTAACATCCAAATAAAAACTATGATAATTAGCAGTGGAAAGGAAAGGTCATCAATGAAAATCACAGTAAACGGAGAGGTACTAGATCAAGTAACAAGTTTCTCCTGTCTTCGACATATAATAACAGATGATGGCAGAAGTGAAATAGAAATCAAAAAGAGAATAGGAATGGCCAACAATGCTTTCAACGGTATGAAATCTGTATTAACATTTAGAGAGATTATCAACGCATTAAAAATGAGAATTGCCAAATGTTACGTTTATTCAACGCTACTGTATGGCTCGGAAGCCTGGACATTGAACAAGCAACTAGAAAGTCGCATAGAGGCCCTGGAGATGTGAATGTACAGACGAATATGTCGTATTTCATGGAAACAAAACCAATCAAATGCAGAAGTTCTAGAAATACTGGGAATGAAGAGAGTTAATGAAAGAAATAAAGAGGAGGAAAGTCAAATATTTCAAGCACGTTAAAAGGCATGATACTCTTATAAAAATCATACTGGAGGGCAAGATTGAGGGCAAGCGAGCAGGAGGTAGACAACGATACAAGTGGGAAGATAACATCAAGAGCTGGACGAACATCAGCCTGACAAAATGTATAGTCAATGCGAGAGACAGACTGTGTTGGAGATTCATTACAGCCAACCTTCATTGTGGAGAATGCACCTGTTTGATTGATTGATTGATTGATTGATTGATTGATTGATTGATTGATTGATTGATTGATTGATTGATAAGGTCCACTTATTCTGAAAGAAAAAGTTGCTGACGCTTTAAAATATATGACGAAAGACAAAACAGCTGGGCCAGAGGGAATCACAACAGAAGAATTAGAAGTACTGGCAGAATTTGGAGTAAAATTATTAACCAAAACGTTGAATGACATTTACAGCTGTGGATATTTACCTAGTGATATGCTGAAATCTGTATTTGTAGCTATACCAAAAAGAAGATATTCGTACAATTGACCTCATAAACCATGTCACTAAGCTTCTACTCCGAATTTTAATGTAAAAAAAAAGGAAAGAAAATTGTTGAAGAATAGTATGGATTTGTGGAAGAATAAGGTATAAACAACAGAATATACACATTACGGACACCAACAGAAAGATCAATAGAGACACAGGAAGACATATATTTGTACTTCATAGATTATACTAAGGCATTTGATAAAGTAAAACATGATGAACTGGTTAAAACGTTGGAACATATCAACAATGATAGGAAAGATATCAGAGTAATAAAGAATATTTACTGGAATCAAGTACCAGCAATTAAAATGGGAAATAAAGAGAGCAATTATGAACAAATAAAACCAGTAGTACGACAAGGAAGTGTTTTGTCACTGGAACTCTCCTATCTATATAACAAAGTAATAATGAGAGAGGTCAAAGAGATGCCAGGAATACTTATCAGAGTTTGTAATATAAACAGTCTACGCCAGTGGTTCTCAACCTTTTTTTGGCCCGTGCCCCCCCCCCTTTCATCATATTTTCAGAACGTCATCCCCCCTTCTTCTTATTTCCTCCCTACAAATTCCCTCCTCCTCCCCCCCCCGCTCCTACACCGTTTACGTAATAATGGAAGCTAATTTTAATCATACATACTAAAACACGCATCTTTGGACCCATTAGGGATACACAAAGTGGAGAGTGGAAAAGAAGAAGTAACAAAGACATTTATGATCTGTTTAAGTCCCCGCTAATCACTGGTATCATGAGGGCTATTAGACTACAATGGCTGGGCCATATAGAAAGAATGGAAGATAATAGGGAAACAAAACTCGCTTACACTCAGGAAATAAATGACCGTAGACCCCGAGGTAGACCGAGAAGGCGGTGGAGAGATAATACATATACAGACCTACAAGCACTTGGAATCAACGACTGGCAAGAGAATGTCCACCAGAGAGACGAATGGAGACGGATTGTATCTGCAGCAAAGAACCTCAATGGCTCGGAACGCTGAAGAAGAAGAAGAATATACTAAAACAAATCTAGAAACAGTGATTTGCGAGTCTACTTACATTATAAAATGTATGGGAAATGTATGAAGGGAAAAACAATATCAACTAATCGGTTCTTGTATTAATGTGATCTTGAAATAATCTTAATTCCCCACCCACCCCCCCCCCCCCCTGGAAACCCTAAATCCCGGGGGGGGGGGGAATTCCCCACCGGTTGAGAACCACTGGCTGGTCTACCCTATCTACCCTATGCAGATGACACATTATTGATAGAGAACAATGCAAACAATCTACAATTAGATGAACTTTGTAGTAACAGAGAGTGAACAGAAATGACTCTCCTTGAATATCAAGAAAACAGTAAAAGTAGTGATGTAAAAGAAAAAGCATTTGAAATGGAAATAGAAGGGAACATCCTTAACCAGATGTATAGTTTTAAATACCTAGGGGCAATTATAACATCTGATGGACGAAGCACAACAGAGTTTAAGAATAGAATATGGCAAGCAAACGCTGCATTTCAGAAACTGAAAAGTATCTTATACAATCAATCGCTATCCTTAACCATAAGAGATTCCTGAAATTGCTTTTTTTTAAAAAGTCGCTTAAAAGTCGACAGGGTCTACTTAATTGCACCGGGTTTTATCCCATATAGCTCGGTCTCTTTCCGCAGCACGGAAAGCGTCGCACAAAGCACGAACTCCGTAGCTTTTAGCGACGACATACAGGAGTCTCCGAAACATTTAACTCGTAAACCGATGTACCCGGCCCGAAATCGAACCCACAACCTTCGGAGCACGAGTCAAACGGCTTGACCACTTCGCCACAGAGACTCCCTTTGTGAATCTTGGAATGTAAATGAACAAGTTGTGAAGAATTTAGAAGCAAGATAGTTGTGGTTCTTGAGACACATATTGCGAATTCCTTAGATTGCCAGAGTAACTAACATGACTGCCTGAAAGAGGCTAGTTTAACTAAATCATTATATATAACAATAAGAAAGAGAACAGCTTTCTTTGGTCATGTGATGACAAGAGAGGCATTGGAGAACATCGTGACAACTATAAAGGTCAAGGGAAAGGGGCAGATGCTGACCAAGAGAAATGATGCTGGATGGACTGAGACGGTGGCATGGAGGAATATCTTCAGCAGAGTTGATCCAGAACACGAAAGACCGAAAACTGTGAAGAGACATGTACGCCTACATCAGCTGGCAGGACACTTGATGATGATGAATATACTGGGCACGGCATTACTGCCCAATGTGTTTGTGTGTTTGTTATTTGACCTTTGCTGGTTTAATGTAAAATTCTGAGACCTGTGGTCCTATCTCATTGGTTAGATACGAATTCTGTCCGTATTCCACAGTTGTGGGTTCATGTGGCTGGTAGACGTGGCTAATGAAGACCTGTTATAAGGGGTGTCTAGTTGGTCATGCGTCAAAGTACACTGATTCCTGCAGCGAGGCACTGTCGTTATTTGGAAGAGGCAGGTTCAAATCCTGGTCGGTAACTAACGCTGTCAACATTTGTGTTGCCTAGTGTGTCCTCTAATCCTTACTTCTTTCATCTACTTTTATGAGCGACAACCAACACAAGTGTTTATTTATGAACTGTTCATGGAAATATGTGGACTACCAGTCATCATCTATATGTCATCAATAATAAATATTCCAAAAGTCCTGGAAGGCAGTCTGCCCATGGCAGGGGGAATTCAGAAAAGAAATTTTTTAAAAAAAACGAACATCTACTTACTGCAATGGATGCTATGCACAATCCTGCTTGTGACCCATGTAGGAATAGACGTATAGCAAACGTTGATCGCAGAAGTGAAATTCGAAGATAATACAAATATAGCCGGCTCCGTGGCGAAGGAGTTACGGAGGCAGTTTGCGATCCCGCATACTAGCGTTCGAAACACAGTTGCCAACGATTTGGCAGCAAACCACGTTGCGTTGGCTTTTTACTAAATGTTATGGGTGCCGGTCGTTCAGAAATCAATAGCAAACTACTGAACGTAAACTTGCCAAGAGATCATAACAGCAACAATAAAAACGCTATTGTTGTTGCAACGTCCTGTAAAGGATATATATGCAAGTAATACAAATATATGCAAGATGTTTTTTCTCCGCCCATTCTCCTGATATTCAGATACACTATATACATTTGCTGCTTTCAATGCCCAGAGATTGTAGAATTTGTTTTCTGGCTGTGAGGTTGATCCAGCTCCTAGAAGTTGAGAGCAGATGTTTCGTTTGAGTGTATTCATGAAAATGAGCCAACCACCATATCATTATACGATTTCTTCTTCTTAACATCCCTTGCCGTGTGGTGTTGGTGATCATATCTGTCAACAGCCTTCTGTCTCGTGTGCTGCGAGTCATTTCTGATACCAATGGTTCTCCATGCCATGACCCCCCCCCCCCCCACATCTCTTTCCCTTCAACTCTCCCTCTGTGACGACATACTCCATCTTTGCCCTTCTCATGACATGCTCATAGAATGTAGACTGTCGTCTTCCGATGCCAGTAACCAGTTCTCTTTGTAAGTTAACTTCTTTCGGGATATCTTCATTGCTCTTTCTATCCATCCACGGATATAATGGAAGGTACTGGGTTCTGTACCCATCTGTTTTTACTTTTAAGCAGCTGCCAGGTGGCAGTCGTAAATAAAATACTTCTGGCAGTAAACACTGATGCACACCGCACAACGGGAGCCACCTGACCATCACACGAGGTCACCCTTTTAACAAATGCTTCAGTCTGTTTATTTTCTTGACACTGTAATGGGAGTGTTGAAATTGATTTTAAAGAGAATAATTGAACAAACCCAACCAAACGAATCTTATATTAGAACCTGCAGGAGAAATAAAAACTGGCAGCCAAAGTAAATATGTTGGAGAATTAATTCATGAAACAAATAATACACTACTATACAAATAATGCACTACTGACGAGCTCAAACGAGAGCGAAACTCGAGTTTAGTGCTTCCACATAGACGTGGATAGGCCTTCGGTTCATACCAGAATACGATCAGCGTTGCCAGTAGTGGGTTGTGCTCAATATTTAAATTTCAAATCCCGAAACAACCAAATAAATCAATTGGATTATTGCTCGCTGGACTTTAGGCGGCCTGTTGTGCCTTGCCAATGAGAAGACCTGATCGTTCGGGTCCACATCGATTGACGGACGTCAGTCGCGGCGATCGGGCAAATCTTGAGCTACTGCCTACGATGGGTGACGTTGTAATATTCTGTTGTGATAATTTGGCAGTGTCCAGTGTGTGCTGCGTCGTCTAGTGATTACACATACGCTTCACACGCCAGTGATCCGGGGTTTGTTTCCGGTTCTGGTCAAGGATATGCACTACTGACGAGCTCAAACGAGAGCAAACCTCGAGTCTAGTGTTTCCACATTGACGTGGATAGGTCTTAGGTTCATTCCAGAATACGATCAGCGTTGCCAGTAGTGGGTTGTGCTCAATATTTAAATCTCAAATCCCGAAACAACCAAATAAATCAAATAAATAATAGAACAAATAAATAAATGTTTGCATATCCTTTACAGGACATCGCTGTTAACATCAGCATCTTTCAGCCGATTGTTGATTTCTTGGCAAGATTGGGCTCAGTAGTTTAAATAAAAGTATAGAAATGTGTTAAGTTCAACTACAGCAATTCGTCATGACTCTCATATGTCTTCCCCTGTTGCTTTTCATACGCTTCCAAAACCTGACTTCAACTTTTACACAGAAATAATTTCTGAGAAACCTCTTGTACCATTGATGATACTAATACAAGTGAAAAAACTAACAGGCATAGATTTGCACTCGTAGAATAAAAGGAAAGAAGCAGAAATCAGAGGGCTAAATGAGTATCTAAATGGCAATGTATTGAAGTACCTCTGTAACTTCAGTGAGACACTGCTGAAATATGGAGGGGCCAGACATGAATTACGGTGTACCTATAGCTCAAAATTGTTCTCTTGTCAAGTATGTCAGGCATGAATTACGGTGTAGCTATAGCTTCCAATAGTTCTCTTGTCAAGTATCAATCAATCATCAATCATCTGCCATGCCGGAAAGCATGGGCGGTCATGTCTCGCCATTTCACTCGATCACCAGTGTCGTGGATCAGCTCAGTGTTCCTGTGTCGTCCATGCCATGTGGCCAAGCCATCCAGGTATTTTCCTCTCGGTCTTCCTCTTCGTCTGTTCCCTTCGATCTTGCCAGTTGTCACTAAGTTCTCCAATCCATTTCTTCTTATAACATGTCCAAAACATTGTGACTGTCTACGTCTAATTTCTCTAATCAATTTACTATTTTCATTTGTCTCCTGTAGTACTTGGTCATTGGTTTTTCTATCTGTCCATGGTATTCTTTGCATTTTCCTCAGAAACCACATTTCTGCAGCCATCAGATGTTTTTTCAGCTTGACTGCACATTGTCCAAGTTTCACATCCATATAAAAGAACAGGCTCTATGCATCCCCTCAACACTCTTTTTCTCGTTTCAATTGACATCTCGGTCAGAATATTTTTTTCATTTTGCTTAAGGCTACCTTCGCCATGGCGATTCTTGTTCAAATCTCTTCAAGGCATCTCCCATCAGATGTTATGACTGTTCCGAGATAATTGTACTGATTCACTTGTTGAAGAACATTCCCATTTACTTGTATATTACATTGTGGTACTTCGTTCTTCCTAGTGACGACCATAACCTGTGTCTTCTTACAATTTAATTTCAACCCCAGCTGCTCACTGTGTACAACTGGCGTCTACTAATTGTTGTAGATCTTGTGCATTGTCTGCAATCAATACTGTATCATCTGCATATCTAATGTTATTGATGTTTCGTTCTCCAATGCTGATTCCATTTATATCTTCTACATTCCTGAAAATATTTTCACTGTATAGGGAAAAAAGATCCGGAGACATTACACATCCCTGCCTAACACCTCTCTTAATAGGTTGATATTGTCCCACTTCATTATAAATCCTTATGGCAGCTTGTTGTTTCCAATATATGTTTTTTATAAGTCTAATGTCTTTCCCATCAATTTGTAGATCTGCACGCATATCTACCATGTAGACATGTCTAACTCTATCAAAAGCCTTTGTGTAGTCAATAAAGCAAAGATGTATATCCTTGTTTACTTCTATAGCACGTTCAATAAATGTTCGCAGCATATATACAGCATTTACTCTACCCTGTCCTTCTACAAACCCACATTGTTCTTCCCCTATTTCAGGTTGTATTTTCTTCCTCACTCTTTGCATGCTAATTCGTAGCAAAATCTTTGTGATGTGGCTCATTATACTAATTGTTCTATGTTGATCACATTCCAAGGTTCCTGATTTTTTGGGATTGCAATAAATACAGAGTTACATAATTCAGAAGGTATATCTCCAGTATCATATAATGTGTTCATCAGTCTGGTGACTTGCTCTAGTCCAAATTCTTCTAAAGCTTTAATCATTTCTGTTGTGATGTTATCTGCACCGGGGGACTTGCCAGCTTTCATATGCTTAAGAACATTTCGAACCTCCATCTTCAAAATTGGCGGCCCTTCATTATTAAATTTAATATCATACTGTTCCTCTCTGTTATCATTATAAAGGTTTTTCACATAATCTGTCCATACATGTAGAATCTGATCTTTTTCTATTATGATTTTGCCATCTTTAGTTTTTAGACAACCTGTTGATGTAAGAGACCAATTGGAAGCTATAAGTACACCGTAATTCATGTCTGACATACTTGACAAGGGAACAGTTGGACAGCCTGTTGTCAAGTATGTCAGACATGAATTACGGTGTAACTATAGCTATGGGTGGCGGGGTAGGGGTATTCCCTATCAAAGGAGAGGTAAGGTACTCCTTCCGTTCGCTAGCCTACTGGACACCCATCGGCAAGGTGGAGTAACCGTTTAGCCCCCCTATCAAGGTTACGTGAAGCCATGTGTGCAGGTGGTGGATGAAGTTGAAGAGCAGCCAACAGATAGTTGTAGATTATGGTCTCCAGCTTCACGACGGTAGGCAGAGGATCTTTTTTTTTTCTTGAGGGGGGGGGGGGGGGGGTTGTCATCGACCAGTATGGTCACTGCTAGGAAGGAAAGCACTGGTAAACTACCTTCTTTACAGATGCCAAGAATAACATGTATTGCACACTCATCAATAATCAGAGAAACGGCGTAAATGGGTGCTCCATAGAAGCAGCCTCGTCCGGTAGGGATAGTCATGTGCACCAGGTGACTCCAGACCGTCATCAGGCGACTGAGTGGAAAAGAGTATCAACATTGAAAGAACTTGGAATGTAAGAACTATGAGTGGGGATGGAAAATTTTTTAACATTAAGAATGAAATGAGAAGACTAAATATTAACCTATTAGGAATATGTGAGACCAGATGGACAGGAATGGGTATTATAACATCTGAGGAATATAGAATAATCTATTCTGCTGGAGAGAAACAACATCGAGGAGTTGCAATTATAATGGATACAGAGAGATCAAAATCGATCAAAGGATATTGGATTGGACTGTATCAGAGTGTTACTGGTAATGTTGAATGGAAGACCTTTTGATGTCAACGTCATACAAGTTTATGCACCAACAGCAGATAGTAGTGATGACAGCATTGATGAATGGTATAATGATTTAGAGAAAGCCTTCAAGAAATGTAAGAATTCTGAAGTAAATATCATAATAGGTGACGGATGCATAGTAGGCAAGTATGGACTAAGGGAACAGAATAAAAGAGGTTGCAGACTTGTACAGTGGGCAAAAGAGCATGTGATTATTTTAAACACCTGGTATAAACAGCACCCAAGGAGATTATGGACATGGAGGAGTCCTGATCATAAGATCAAAAATCAGATTGATTACATTCTCATCACTAGAAGATTTTTAAATGCCTTAAAAGTTGCAAAAACTATACCAAGTGCAGACTACTACAGCGACCATAGATTAATCTTAAGCAATATACAGATAAAATTAAAGAAAGTCAAATATACACCAAGAAACACAAAATTGTATCTACGGGCACTGAAGAGTGAGGAGATAAAAGATAAATTCAACGTAGCGGTAAAGAACAGATTTGATGCATTGTCCGATGTGGAAATATTATTTCAAGCTGTCAACAGCCAATGGGAAATATTAAATAAATCAGTCAACCAAGCTGCAGAAACAATCATAACAAAAATAAAGATAACAGGACGCAAGAAATGGATGACAGAAGACATCTTAAAATTCATGGAAATAAGAAGAAATAACAAAAATAACTAGGAAAAATATGAAGAGATTCACAGGAAAGTTAGGAAGCTATGCAAAGAGGCAAAAGAAACATGGCTTGAGGAAAATTGCAAGGAAATTGAAAACCAACACAACACCTGAAATACCAAATTAATCCACAAAAGAATTAATGACATTGCTAACAAAAGAACATACACATCAATGGGATGCCTAAAAACCAAAGATGGCAAAAATCATATTAGAAAAAGATCAGATTTTACATGCGTGGTCAGATTATGTGAAAGACCTTTATGATGATACAAGAGAAGAACAATATGATCATAGGAATAATAATGAAGGACCATCAATTTTGAAGATGGAAGTTCAGAATGCTCTTAACTATATGAAAACTGGCAAGATCCCGGTTACAGATAACATCACAATAGAAATGATCAATACCTTAGAAGCATATGGAATAGATCAAGTCACCAGACTGCTGAACGCAATATATGATACTGGAGATATACCTCCTGAATTATGTAATTCTATATTTGTTGCAATCCCAAAGAAATCAGGAGCCTTGGAATGTGATCAACATCGAACAATTAGTATAATGAGCCACATCACGAAGATTTTGCTGAGAATTATCATGCAAAGAGTTAGGAAGAAAATACAACCCAAAATAGGAGAACAATGTGGGTTTGTAGAAGGCAAGGCTACAGTAAATGCTGTGTATATACTGAGAACAGCAATAGAACGTTCTATAGAAGTAAACAAAGATCTATATCTTTGCTTTATTGACTACACAAAGATAAAGTGAGACATGTCGACATGATAAGGATGCTTGAAGATCTACAAATTGATGGAAAAATCCTTAGACTTGTAAAAAACATATATTGGAAACAACAAGCTGCCGTCAGAATTTATAATGATGTAGGTCAATGTCAGCCTATTAAAAGAGATGTGAGCCAGGGATGTGTAATGTCTTCAGATCTGTTTTCCCTGTATAGTGAAAATATTTTCAGTAGTATAGAAGATATGGAAGGAATCAACATTGGGAGAAAATACATCAATAACATTAGATATACAGATGATACAGTATTGATTGCAGACAATGAACGGGGCCTGCGATATTTAGTAGATGCGGTTGTTGCAGTGCAAGGAGCAACTAGGGTTAGAATTGAATAGGAAGAAGACACAGATTATAGCCAACACTGGGAAGAAGAAAATACCAGAATGTGATATACGAGTAAATGGGCATATTCTTAAGCAAGTTAATTGGTACAGATATCTCGGAACAGTCATAACATCTGATGGGAGATGCCTTGAAGAATTTAGAACAAGAAATGCCATTGTGAAGGTAGCTTTTTGCAAGATGAAAAATATACTGACCAATAAAAATATATCAATTGAAACAAGAAAAAGAGTGTTGAAGTGCTACATAGAACCTGTACTTTTGTATGGATGTGAAGCGTGGACAATGAGCAGTTAAGCTGAAAAACATCTGATGGCTGTGGAAATGTGGTTTCTGAGGAGAATGCAAAGAATACCATGGACAGACAGAAAAATCAATGAACAAGTCCTTCAAGAAACAAATGAAAATCGTAAACTGATTAGAGTCATTAGACGTAGACAGTCAAAATTTTTTGGGCATGTTATAAGAAATGACTTGAAGAACTTGGTGACAACTGGCAAGATCGAAGGGAAGAGACCAAGGGGAAGACCAAGAAGTAAATACCTGGATGGCTTGGCCACATGGCATGGTCAAGACAGGAACACAGAGCTGATCCACAGCTCTGGTGATCTAGATGGCAAAACGTGACCGCCCACGCTTATCAGCATGGCACATGATGGATGGATGGATGGATAGCTTCAGATTGTTCTCTTGCCAAGTATGTCAGACATGAATTACGGTGTACCTATAGCTTCCCATTGTTCTCTTGTTAAGTATGTCAGACATGAATTACGGTGTACTTATAGCTTCCAATTGTTCTCTTGTCAAGTATGTCCTCTCATTCCATTTTATTCAATTGTTTCTATGAGTGTTAATCAATGTCTGTGAATTTACTTCTCATATTACTTCCCCTGAGCAAACCACTGTTAAGACTCGGTCCCGTTATCTGTCTGATCCTATCTGTACATGTACTAAGTGAACTAGAACTGTACAAGCAAGACAAACATTATACATGGCACAAAAAGCCAGCAATGATCAACATATAAAGATTTATTATGTATTCACATAAACAGGTTACTGAAAAGTCATATTCATAAATGCAGTGAACCCCAGCGAACAGTCTCAGAATCTACATAAATGTAGAATTTATTTTCTAAGATAACATACCACCATCTGATAACACTTTTTGATGCATGCTTATCAAAATAGGACAGTTTTGTCAATGTTCTAACAATGTGAAATTGCTCTACTACCGTTATTACATTTGCAGAAAAACGCTTAAAGACATGTACCAGTAATAAAAGATATGTATAAATTCAATTAATTCTGGCAGGCTTGTCTGTGTACAATTTAACCAACTTTTAATGTTGCACTCAAAGTAACAGTCACTCCATTTTGTATGCAGGTTAACAGTTAACACATGCTAGTTATCCACTTTGGCAATTCCTATTTTTGATTTAATTGCAGTAAAAGTTGAAATCAAAAAGCAATTAAAAAATTAAAAATAGCTAGTTGTATTTGAAACATGTTTTGGCAATGAAATAATTGCATATTCCAGCAAAAGAACAAAACCTGAATCAGCAAGTGATTTGCACTTTATTAAATAGTGCAGAGACATGAACTAGGAACTAGCTGTTGAAGGAAAGAAAGAATTACCTTCACATCTATATTCTTAGAAGATTGTGACATGTATCATGAGAAAAGACAAAATAATAAATAAAATCCTAAACAAATCAGGAATGAAATACGCGAGAAATGAAACACCTTCAGCAAAAACACAAGACGTCCATGGCAAAATACAAACTGGGATGATTAATAATATAATTAGAATCAACATTGCTGCACTGGCGACACACTCATATGTGCTCTGTATCCATCAGCAATTTTCACAGTACTGGAATGCTGCAGATTATGAAATTGCTAAAATGGCACAAGCAATAAATTAACTATCCAAACTGACTTTAATATTTAAAGATTATATATGTCCATAATCCACTCATGCTAGTCAGTAAAAATCGGACGCGTAATTAAATTTGTCACTTAACATTGATGATCCTAACTTCCATGAGAAATTCATCTTCTGTCCTCAACATGAAATCAGATCCAAGGTAAACTAAACACACTTGATGAGAGGTCACAACAATTAGGTCTAAAAATTAATAGGGGAAAGACAAAGACGATGATAATAAATCAAGCAAGTTATAACTTGATTTTCTTGGTGAAACATGACACTAATGGGTGAAATGATACACATTTTCGGTTATCAGTTTAGTTGGAGGAACACATAGAGATACTAAAATACAAATACAAAAAGAAATGAAACTTTTACACCAGTAGGAACTTTGTGGAAGTCATAAGAAATTATATCTAGTACCACATTTAACTCTATCATCAAATAAGTACTGCTGTATGGATCAAATACATGCAGAATGAGAACCACATTTAACTCTTATCATCAAATAAGTACTGTTGTATGGATCAAATACATGGGGAATGAGTACCACATTTAACTCTATCATCAAATAAGTACTGCTGTGTGGATCAAATACATGGGGAATGAGTACCACATTTAACTCTATCATCAAATAAGTACTGTTGTATGGATCAAATACATGGGGAATGAGTACCACATTTAACTCTATCATCAAATAAGTACTGCTGTGTGGATCAAATACATGGGGAATGAGTACCACATTTAACTCTATCATCAAATAAGTACTGTTGTATGGATCAAATACATGGGGAATGAGTACATTTAACTCTATCATCAAATAAGTACTGCTGTATGGATCAAATACATGGAGAGTGAGTACCACATTTAACTATCAAATAAGTACTGTTGTATGGATCAAATACATGGGGAATGAGTACCACATTTAACTCTATCATCAAATAAGTACTGCTGTGTGGATCAAATACATGGGGAATGAGAACCACATTTAACTCTTATCATCAAATAAGTACTGCTGTGTGGATTAAATACATGGGGAATGAGTATCACATTTAACTCTATCATCAAATAAGTACTGTTGTATGGATCAAATACATGGGGAATGAGTACATTTAACTCTATCATCAAATAAGTACTGCTGTATGGATCAAATACATGGGGAATGAGTACCACATTTAACTCTATCATCAAATAAGTACTGTTGTATGGATCAAATACATGGGGAATGAGTACCACATTTAACTCTATCAAATAAGTACTGTTGTATGGATCAAATACATGGGGAATGAGTACCACATTTAACTCTATCATCAAATAAGTACTGCTGTGTGGATCAAATACATGGGGAATGAGTACCACATTTAACTCTATCATCAAATAAGTACTGTTGTTTGGATCAAATACATGGGGAATGAGTACATTTAACTCTATCATCAAATATGTACTGCTGTATGGATCAAATACATGGGGAATGAGTACCACATTTAACTCTATCATCAAATAAGTACTGCTGTATGGATCAAATACATGGAGAGTACCACATTTAACTATCAAATAAGTACTGTTGTATGGATTAAATACATGGGGAATGAGTACCACATTTAACTCTATCATCAGATAAGTACTGTTGTATGGATCAAAGACATGGGGAATCAGTACCACATTTAACTCTATCAAATAAGTACTGTTGTATGGATCAAATACATGGCGAGTGAGTACCACATTTAACTCTATCATATCATCAAATAAGTACTGCTGTATGGATCAAATACATGGAGAGTGAGTACCACATTTAACTATCAAATAAGTACTGTTGTGTGGATTAAATACATGGGGAATGAGTACCACATTTAACTCTATCATCAGATAAGTACTGTTGTATGGATCAAATACATGGGGAATGAGTACCACATTTAACTCTATCAAATAAGTACTGTTGTATGGATCAAATACATGGGGAATGAGTACCACATTTAACTCTATCATCAAATAAGTACTGTTGTATGGATCAAATACATGGGGAATGAGTACCACATTTAACTCTTATCATCAAATAAGTACTGTTGTATGGATCAAATACATGGAGAGTACCACATTTAACTCTATCATCAAATAAGTACTGCTGTATGGATCAAATACATGGGGAATGAGTACCACATTTAACTCTATCAAATGAGTACTGCTGTATGGATCAAATACATGGGGAATGAGTACCACATTTAACTCTATCATCAAATAAGTACTGTTGTATGGATCAAATACATGGGGAATGAGTACTACATTTAACTCTATCATCAAATAAGTACTGCTGTATGGATCAAATACATGGAGAGTAAGTACCACATTGAAATCTATCATCAAGTACTGCTGTGAGGATCACATACATGGAGAGTGAGTAAAACAGTTATTAGAAATCTACAAATGCTCGTTTATTGATGGTTGTACAGAAGAGAAGGACTAAAAGGACATGAAAGAATCACCAGTCTGGAGCTAAAGGGAGATCTAAACAAGTCCTGGAGGACCAGTTTGTGACAAAAGGATTCTAGCAATGGATAGAACACTCTTTGAAAAAAAACCTGATGAAAGTATAACAAGAGAGTCCTCTATCTGGCTTCTACGGGACAAAAGAAAAACGATGGAGACAACAAAGCACACGGGGAAGAGAATTAAGGGAAAGATAAATAATATGGGGAGGACATGGAGGGGGCAGCAAGAAATAGCAAAAGATAGGAGCCATGCATGATTTGGGTGAGGGTCTAGACTCTATTTGAGGATACAAGGCACAAGAAGAAAAAGATGTATATTGACGTAATATTTGTTGCAGTTAGTTAGTCGACAGATCATCCTCATTGCACATCGAACCATTCAGTCCATAAGTGCTCGGATCCCCTCAGTAAATCCCGCAGTGTGTAGCGGCTCACGACACCAGTTCTGTGTTGGTTTATTAATCTTCTCTAGCTTCCTGCATAGTGTTCTTGTTTGGCCACACCTCTAAGTTTTAGACAAGTAGTGATGAGAAGAGAGGCATCGGAGAACATCGTGACAACTGGAAAGATCGAGGGGAAGAGAGGCAGAGGCAGACCAAGAGAAATGATGCTATATGGATTGCAACGGTGGTATGGAGGATTTTCAACAGCAAAGCTGCTCCAGAAAACCAAAGACCGAGACCTGAGGAGAGTCATGAACATCTACACCAGCCGGCATGGCACTCGATGATGATGATAATGAGCCATTAATTGTGAATGACTTTACGTGTTCGATTGTTTCAAAGTTATAGACAAGTAGCCATGTTTCCAAAACAAAAACACACACATATATACGCACGCACCCCCCCCCCCCCCAAAAAAAAAAATAAAAAAAATTCCTCCCTTAAAGAACGTCAAGAGCTGACATCAAACACTCACCCCCACAGCACTCATGCCATTGTCAGCGTAACGCCCACAGGTTTATTTTTGCTGGAATATTATCTTTCCTTGTCTTTCCATTCCAGCTATTATTTTGGGAAAATTTAATTAATTCTCTTAGCACATCTCAGAAACACGGAAACATTTCTCATTGACTTTGTTAGTGATCCATGTGTGCATGGCAAATAATTCTTTTTGTAATTCAATGGTTAATTTCTTTCTATATCAATATATTTTTTTTCTTTGTGTTTGATCCAGAAACAGCTGTATTTGTCATGTGATTCTTGCAAAAGCATCTTGAATTACAACTTGATACAGATGGGACAACCTGGAGACTTGTTTGCTGCTATGAACATCAATTTTGAGTGTAACACTTGTAGAATTCTTGATTTTGCGGTGGTCTTTATCTTCATTTAGAGAGGTATGCTTCGGTTAAAATATCACAGATAAGGAACATCAGTTGGATCTTTTCCGCAGGAAATGATGGTGTGGTGGGAAACGAGTAGGGGGACCGATTGGTTGGGTCTGCACTGTTGGGTGTAGACAAGGCTGATGTACTAGGGCCCTTTGGGATTGTATGTATAGTGTGGATGAGCAGATAAAGCATCACAGCCTAAAGATAATGGAGTGGCAAGAAGTGATCAGAGGATCTGGCTGACAATCGGTGCTCCAAGGAAAGGTCAGCCCCTTACATCACACAATCAGACTGCAGCTCATACCATTAGTATTGGAACTCTTTGTTGGCTGTTGAAGATGAGGCAAAGCATGTATGGGAAGGTGATGTCGGCTCTTGACTCCACTCAAATGAACATCATCATACCATATCTTTTAACTATACACTGTTCATTTTAATACATTAAAGACACTTAAACAGTGAAAAGAAATATAAATTTAAAGATATACTAAACATTTGACCAAAAGAACTTTAACTGCTGGTCTTACAGTTTGCAGTGTTTCATAAAAAGTATTCTTATTAGGTATTTTAGAAAACTAAACAGACAACTATTGCCATCTTGATCAAAGACAAAAGTTGACCCTGTTCTGCGTTAGTGAGTAGTCAAGCCACAATAGCCTTTAATTCTGTATTATCCTTTTCAACAACAACAATGCCCTGTAGCAGGAAACTGCCGTGGGTATATGAATTGTTAGGACCATCACATGTTGTAGCCTCGAGCCCATGCAGGAATAGACTGCCATTCTTTCCTTCCTGTAACGAACGTGGAGAGCTGACATTGAACACCATGTAAACAATATTGGAACTGTGCTTCAGTTCTGCCATTTATCAGAAGTATCCATGGCTGGCTTTTACTTTGTGACTCTTCTACTTGAGGGTGTAAACATAGAGACAGGGTAGCTCTGTGAAGGAAAGTCCTTTTTTACACTCTCTGTTACTACATTTTTCAAATATTGTAGATCTTTTGCATTTTGATTTGTAGTAGTTAATTGAAACAACAAATTCTGTGCAGACATGTTTTAATAACAAATAAAATTGTCCAAGATATAACGTGTCTAGCATTCACAGACAAACAATACAACAGCATCTATTATTCAGGTTAGTTGCATATCCTTTACAGGACATAGCAGTCAAACCCACCATAGAGGTCAGCATGGCCGAATGGATAAGAACGCATGTTTTTAAACATCCGGTGTGCTGATGCCTAGGTAAGGGGTTCACCCCAAGAGCAAACAATTGGACTAAAGTTTTTCTTGGCAAGTTTACGTTCAGTAGTTTGTCATTGTTTCTGAATGGCCAGCACTCATACCGTTGTCATAATCTCCCCATTAGTTCTACCGCGTCGTCGTCTATGATGCCTGGTGAATACGGCCAGTGGGTCTACCGGTGAGCGACGTGTATTGATATATTTATTGAATGTATCATTGCATTGTCATTGTATGATACATGTAAATTGTTGCGACGAGTGAGATGTGTGAATAAAGTGTTTGCATTGTAAGTGTAGTGTGTCACGTTAAGTCATTCTGTGACCGTGTTTTGTATCACACTTGTTGGTATGTACGAGCCAGTGTCATTGCTGTAAGCAAGACTCTGACACCATTGTATGAAAATCAGCGCAAGGCTGTCTGCTTCCAAATCGCCTGCAGCTGTGTTTCTAATGGGGTATGCGGGATAACGAATTGCATCCGTAATCCCTTCACCACTGAGCCGGTAGCATCTACTGTAGGTCATCTAAAAATAGCAATCATCCCTTGGAAAGCCACTTATCCTGTTTTTTAAATCACCCGCTGCTTTCATGCCCTGAAAGATACAGACACATTCAAACAACACATTGAATGTTGATTATTCTGGCATGTATATAGAAAGAAAGAGACAAGCATCGTTCTTTGATTATAGAATGAAAAGCGAGCCATTTGAAAATGTTAGTTAGTTAGTTAGTTAGTTAGTTAGTTAGTTAGTTAGTTAGTTAGTTAGTTAGTTAGTTAGTTAGTTAGTTAGTTAGTTAGTTAGTTAGTTAGTTAGTTAGTTAGTTAGTTAGTTAGTTAGTTAGTTAGTTAGTTAGTTAGTTAGTTAGTTAGTTAGTTAGTTAGTTAGTTAGTTAGTTAGTTAGTTAGTTAGTTAGTTAATTAGTTAGTTAGTTAGTCGACAGATCATCCTCAATGCACATCGGCAGTAGTAGATGTAGAGGCAGATGAAGAGACATGTCCCTGGTTGGTCTAAGGTGGAGACCTGGAGGAATATCATTCATATCATTGATTTAGAACAGCAAGGAGCGAGACCTGTGACCAACACTTACGCCATCTGGCAAGGCACATGATGATGTTTATAGAAACAGCTTTGACTACACAATTTAGTTAGTTAGTTAGTTAGTCACAGTTCCAACTTCACAGCAACGGGTCGTCCCCATTATGCTCCGTTCCTGTGCCAGTGAATATCATACAAAATACTCCCCACTGCCCAATGTGAAAAGTGGAAAAGACAGGAGTCTCGACAAACAACAGCCCGCACAGATGAACTGTGCATAATGCCGCCGCCAGAATGTCAACACAATAGTCCCCCACAAAACACCCAGTTCATTTCTGATGGAATCTGCACAATATGCTCAGCTACCAGTGTACATGTTTATAATAATGCAAGTTGGAGATTATTACTCTTTTATTAAAAGTAATCATAAGTTACCAAACATATATCATGTTTTAACCAGTAAATTAAACATGAGGCAGGTGATAACTTGATAATTGCTATTATTGTTTTTTTTAAACGTTCGCTCGCTTTGAAAACAAGCGTGACCCATATATGTGTTCCTATTTTTAGTGCACTGGACTGATTTTTGCGTGTGAACTAGTTTTCCCTATTACTTGTGTTCCTCGCCATCAGGAGAACCCACTCCAACTTCAGAGGTACTTGTAATTTACGTGCCCAAGTCAAGGACGACAAGTCAACATTTTAATCACATTGGGGTATCAGCACACCGGATGTTTAAGAACTAGCGCTCTTATCCATTCAGCCTTGCTGACCTCCTGCTTTCATCGTTTTGCTGGAACCTTTCGTTTTTTCTCTTGCTCGCGTTCATCTTCAGTAAGATAGCTGACAAGAGCACAAACACCGGCAGCAGCCAGACAAGTACCTGCTACAACTGCAACACCTGTTAGAAAGTTGTCAACCTGGAGGTAGAAAGAAACAAGTGAGATACTGTCCCTGTAAGAGATAAATTATGATGTAACTCATCAATTATTGCATCACTTCTTGTATGCAATACACAATTATAACACATCTACTCCCTTTGTTGCCTGCAACAGTTTTAACATATTTGGTCAGGAGAAGTGTTAAAACAAAAATGTGAAAATAGAAATGTAATGTTTTGCACTGGTAAGCTGAGCGTGGAGGTTTGGCTACGCAGTGGAAAGTACACCGGTTTGAATTCAGTCCCATGTGACTGGGTGAACGGTAAGTAAATTCTTAAACAAGTTATTTTCTGTTACATCCCTTGTGTGCTCATTCCTCCGATGCAACAGCTATCCCACAGTACTTCTGCCCATTGTTTCCATGAGGAGTTGGTTATGTTATCTCCTCTCTTGACCTCAAAGACGATATTGATGTGCTTGCCTGGCTACACTCTATATTCATGTAGTCGGGCTAACATCAGAGTCTTGTCAGTACAAGTCCGTACTGCATTAATTAAACCAGCCCTTTCCTTGCTTGTTCCCATTTGTATTGGTGCATTATTTGCCAGCTGGTCTGTATGTTCATTACCGTTTACTCCAGCATGTCTAGAAACATACATCCAGGTGAGTGATGTGAAGTGCTACTTACAAATGCTGAGGCTGCCTGTTGTGATTTCTTTAGTATGTTCATGGTGTCATACACACGTCGAACGTGTGACTGCCTATTCTGCTGCCCATGCTAGTGTTCTGGAGGCAGCCTTGATCTCCATTGTTTAAAATCCCCACCTCAAGGAGGGTCTGAATGGGGATGTTTCAACTACACACAGCTGTGAGGATGATTCAGTCTCATGTAATTGGTAACATCTGTTTATTTATCTCGGAAGAAAGGGTGGTGAGACAAGGCATTAGTCACCTCACATCATGACACAGTACCCAAATATGTGTTTGGGTCTATCCCTTGCTGGAGTATTGGCAAGGGGTAACTCTTTGAATAGAGACACAGAAATAAAACCAGCTCACCGACGAAGAATTCAAAACCGTGTGTCTATCTGTTGCAGATAGACAGGGCTTTATTGGAGGTTAACAGATTGAATCTTTCCTCTGGAGTGAACTAGACAGGCCGAGAGAGGGATCATGCTGCATGGATCACAAAAATATCCATATTTTAGCCCAGGCTTTGTGCTATGACGAGGTATGAAGGAGAAAATTATTGCAGATAGGTCACACACCGAGCCTGTGAGACGTAAGATGGTACATGATGGTGGAAATGACCATGTGTTCACATGCATCCGCCGTGGACGAACATTTACAGCGTGAATTGGCCTTATCAGTGTCACGGAACTCAGTCAGTCCGCCTCGGGATGTTTCCGTTTGGGGAAATGTCTGTTGAGACATCGGGCAGTCGGGTGAAGAAAATTACTAGTCAAAGGGAAAGAACCAGTAATTTAACACAACCCGACCAGAGCCGTTGCTTGCCCTTTAAGAAGCTTCCAGCACTTGGGTGGCGGAACAGATTTTTGGACAAATCGGACTGCGCATGTCTGGCGCAACCGCAGTAGATCGTCCCGGGACAAAGGGTCAGTTCGGAACAAAGGGTGGTGGCAGGCAGTCAACATTTTGGCCCAGTGCTAAGTGATAGAGAGTGGGACGCCGTGTCTTGATGAGGGTTGAAGACCTTTGACATCATGTCCAGTTGCAGTGACAACGCTTCTCTTATCCACTGTCATGCTGTTTGTGTGAAGGTATGTGTACAACCTTTTTTCTTAATTAGTGCGGTGTCGGTGATTCGAATTATGAGATTCCGCGGACGCGTGTACCGACCGTCGCGAGGAAGGAGGTCACGTGTGAACATTGGTACGCTTGTGTTTAACGACTGTAAATTAAACCTGTGGCAAACTCATGTTTACCAGCATAGTATTGCTAAGATATTTCATAGGTTAGCAGTGCGCGGCTTATTTACAGCCCCTGTAGATCGGGAAAATCGGGTTCAAGGAAGCGAGACCTGTAATTTGAGTTCACACATAGCCAACTTTATAACCTCGAGCGTCAGCGCGGCCGAACCGTTACCCACAGCGCTACCGGAAGTAGATTAAGGAGTCTTTTTGGATATATCAAGTGATATATCGATGAACTCGGGCGAGTGCAACTCAGTTGGCCGAAACCTCCGAGGTCATTTCAAGGTCGTACCGGGAGTCAAACTTCGGGTCACATGGTGGGCCGACCACTGGCTTTCTTCTTGGCTTTCCTCACATCTGTCTTTTAATTAGTTTCCCTCGATGGAATACCAGCTTAATATATGGTGGATTCCTGAGAGGGTGATAAAGGGGGAAGGGACCATTGCGACAGAATTGTTCATCTTGAACATGACGCCGTTCTAAATGCCCCAACCTGGGACCAGGGAGGGGGGAATGGGGTGTGGATTTCTGATCTAGTGGACTGTACCTACGGCATCTTACGACATCAGCTGTGGCGAATAACAGGAAAGGGGTTGAGGAAGTACTGCCATCGGCCCTCCTTCAGGGCCCTTCTATCTATAAGTACAACTAACTCACTAACCATATATGTTATCTAGCAATGTTTCAGCATAGACCCATATCTCCGACACCAACCTTGGCCCAGCCCTACATTTGTCTGGGAAAGAGGATGCAGGTGGACAGCTGCCGCTTTGGTTCTAGTTCCAGTCTGTCCTCGACCTTTCGAGCAGCCAATGAAGGAGTATGGCCCTTATGGGAAGGGTTCACACGTCTGAGTACACAGGATCCAATTGTATCTGCTGTGGGTAAGTCCGATTCATGGTGCTCTCACTGAGTGTTATCCTTCACAGGTTCTACCTTGATGAGAGCAGAGCGACGATCTGGGGACGAGTCCAGTGATCCGGACTATGGTGAGGGCCGATGTTAGCAGCTTGTAAGCCCACCACCACCGCGAGAGGTACTTACCATCGAGAGTTACATCTCAGTATGGGCCCCGGCTAAATCATCGCCCACTCCACGTCTGATATCCCAGGTTGTTCGCCATGACAGCACCATATTGCCTTGTTCGTTACTTCACTGGGGCAAGTATCTTGATGTTGTTAGTGTCCCAGTTGTGAGCCTGACTGACTGCCTTCATGCCAGCTAGCTATGATTTCTTCGCTATCAAGTGCGTGGTACCATGTGGTGCATGATATTGTGGAAGAACCATTTTCTACTTTGAACTTTATCTACAGTGCCGCGTTTCAGCGAGGGATGTTTCTATGCTGTGATATCTGCGCTATGAGTCAGATGATCGATGCTGGTCGCATGGACATTTGTGAATGCCTATACCATTGAGTAAGAGATCCACCTCTCGCTAGACCAGCAGTGCTCTATATTCTTCCGGACGTTTCCCAGAGAAGTGTCTTAGCTTCATCGCCACACAAGTGACAGTAGTTGTGCCTATCCTAGTGTGGCCCAAACTTCAGTGACGTCATCAACCCGAGGTCTCCAGTCCTAGTGGTTCGACACGCCAGCTATCCTGTCCAAAGGGAGAAGCCGATACCTGGCCAGAGGCATGATATATTCGGTAAGCGTGTCTGACTTACCACAGAGTGTGATACTAGAGCCCCTGACTGTGATGACACCACATTTGTGAGGCTGCTTGAGCCTTGCCACGTCTTTTCTCTCATAGATACTGCGAGGCCTATCTCGGAATCATCATTATCATTCATCTTGTATAATACACCATATTGTTAACATAGTTAGCTACCAGAGTTGTGTCATGAGTTCAGGACGAGGTTTGAAAGGGGTAACGTCCCTTGGTTGAGAGAGAGGGAGATAGTGATCCAAGGGCTGAAGGGGTTTTGTGGACTGAGGTCACCTATGTCCCAGGGCTAAAGACATCCTGTTGTTACAGTGTGATAGCAGGTTCCCCTCACCCCAGGGAGTGTTGTGACACCATGGGTTGTAGCTATTAAGCCTTTTAGAAACACAATGTAACAAACTATCGTCTGTCAAGACGGCAAGGTGCCAACGGAATGAATGAAATAACTGATGGACAAATTGATTGGAGAATCTTTTTGAATATCTTGTTCTCACACTTTAGAAAATCTGGCAAATGAACTGTGTTCTTTGCCTGGTATGATGATAAAATATGTTATATGTTTAACATTAGTTATATTTATGTATAATTTTATATATATATATATATATATATATATATATATATATATATATATATATATATATATATATATATATATATATATATGTTGCTCCATTTTATAAGAAAACACCATTGGAACTACATCAGCCATGTACTCAGAATGGACAAGACAAGACTTCCCTACCAAGTCCTCATATGGTCACCGGTAGGGAAAAGAACAAAAAGAAAACAACAGGTAGGAGCAAACTGCCAGACATGGAGAGCCATGACTTCTGCCCTATGCGCCGCCTTAGGCTCAAGAGGAAAGACTAATTAACTAACTATATGTTGCCTGGGTATGATGATAAAGAAATGTTATATGTGTAACATTTGATTCATTTATGTATAATTATATATATATATACGTTGCCTGGGTACGATGATAAAGAAATGTTATATGTGTAATGTTTGATGTATTTATGTATAATTATATAGATATTTTGGGAACCACAGCAGTGTGGTGACCAGCACGCTTGCCTGTTCCGTGTGAATCCCCGTCGAGGTGGGGATTAAATTATTATTAACCTGGGTTCCCAGGTCGCCCCTGCCTAAACGCGTACCAGGAAATGTTCTGGGAAGTAAACATGGCGGGCATTATATTTACATCTCCCATTGGGTGCGTATTGGTCTATTACAATATGAGGCTTGCACCACACACCCAATATATATCTAGCAAGGTGAAAGGTCCTTTGTGTGCTTACAATATAATTACATTATATTTGTGCAGAAGTCCTCTCAAGATTGTAAATATTATCTTTATCTTCATTCTCTTACTAAATATAATGCAAATCTACCACTATATTGTCGAAATGAAATTCCTTTTAGGTCCCAATGTTGTCACCATCGTTATGGATAAGACTTAAGGAAACATTGTCAGATATTAAAGACATGGCTATTTACTGCCAGGGTGAATTAAAACAAATACAGCAGAGGACACTTGTACATGCCATAAGGTGCATTGCGTATTTGGTGCTAGACTCACATTTTATATGTGAATCGGCATTTGGAGGGTGATGTGGTTTGTATCGTGCCAGTATGTAGATAACAATAATGATCACCACTAGAAAACAACGAGGTACATTGTTCCATATCACTATACACCGGGCTCATAAGAACATCTCTCTGGCTATCGAACATGAACACGATAAAACTATCGTTTGTAGAACTACTAATCAGATATACAACAGACAACGCCATCTACAGATATGTGGAACAGAAAGAAACATGGATAGGCCAGTCCCTAATATTTCCACAGCTTTACTTCTGTCCAGTACAAAGATATCAATCACACCAAAAGGATATATTATACTCAAGATATACTGGAGAAGAATATAGGTTATAGAAAACCTTCAATCTAAATGGTTATTCTACTTAATTTATAAATCGCCACTGCCATCCACCCAAACCACCAAGTAACGAAATATCGGTCCACAAACAAGTATTTATTAAACTAACCATGCATGGATACTTCGTGATGCAACTCAAATTAACAAGTTGGCCAAACGTACCATTTCAAAGTTTCAAGTTTGATATACAAAACCACCCTTAAACTAAGCCCATCAGTGAAAGAATCTACCTCCTTATGCCAAATCGAATTGCATATATCATTTTCAATTCAAATGTCAGTCCATTTACATAAACAGAATGGAACTACAGTTAGACAAAAGAATAGCATAACAACTCTACATTGATAAAGAAACAAATAATGGACAATTCTGGCAACCCAACTTAACCTGCAAACCAAAAGGCCACTTAATAGAATTTGACCTGTGGCAACCTTCAGCATGCTATTAAGCGTTATGAAAAGTTGCAGAGATGTGCAGTGAAATCTTCTGTGCACTTAAATTATATCATCAAAAAGACATGATAGTCTTTAAAAATGTCCATGGCAACAACGAATTTATGACAGTCTATTTTGTGCATTTTAGCTACAACCATTAATTTTCATCATCATCATATGGCACGCAGATAAGAAGCAAATTAGACGTAGACAGTGAACAGTTTTTGGACACGTTATAAGAAATAAATTAGAGAAATTGGTGACAACTGGTGAGATTAAAGAGAAAAGAACAGAGGGAAGGCAGAGAAGTAAATATCTGGATGGTTTGGCCACGTGGTATGATCGAGACAAGAACACAGAGCCGATCCACAACTCTGGTGATCGTGTGAGATGGCAAAACATGACCGCCCACGCTTATCAGCATGGCACATGATGATGATGATGTTCTACTTAGCACTTCAACGCTCTGTGTCTCATTGCAGTTGACAGCTTTTTATTGGTAGGATTCTTTTCCATAATATAAAACCCTACATTTGCCTTAGCGATTCTGGTTGTAACCTCTTCAGGCATCTGCCTTGAAGATGTTATGAATGTTCCAAGATAGTTTCATCAATTTATTTGTTTAAGAAGATCAGTATACATTGAACTCTTCTGTAGTATGTACGTGATGAGAGACAGTGAAAGAAAGAAAATAAAAATAGAAATTGGTGAAGAACAGTATGGGTTTGAGGAAGGAAAAGATACAAACAGTGCTTTATAGACAATACAGACACTATTAGAAAGATCAATAGAGTCAAAGAAAGACATATATTTATGTTTCATAGCATTTGCTTCAAGGCATTTGATAAATTAAAACATGATGAAATGATTAAAATGTTGGAAGATATTAACATTGATGGGAAAGATCTCAGAATAATAAAAAATATTTACTGGAACCAAATAGCAGCAATTAGAATGGGGAATAAAGAAAGAAATTATGAACACATAAAGCTAGGAGTAAGACAGGGATGTGTTTTGTCACCGGATCTCTTCTCCCTCTATAGCGAAGTAATAATGAGAGAGATCAAAGAAAAGCCAGGAATAATGTTCAGAGGTTATAAATATAAATAACTAGCTGACCCGGCCCGGCTTCACCCAGCCCCTGGCGGGGATCTATCTATCTATCTGTCTGTCTGTCTATCTACCTACCTACCTACCTATGTCTGTCTACCTACCTATATCTACCTACCTAACTCTGTCTGTCTACCTACCTACCTACCTACCTATCTGTCTGTATATCTATCTATCTATCTATCTATCCATCTATCTATCCGCTCACGTCTGTTCCCACGCTCGTCTGTTTAGTTTGATCCGCGGGAGTGAAGAACAACAACTATTCCTAACTAATTTCTGCTTTAATCAGAGAGTGAGTTCCCTTGCAGCAAGATGGCGGAACATTTATTCGTCTGTTTCTAAAGCTCGTGCCATTTTCTTTCGTGCTGGAGGAAATATTGTTGATTTTAAACTAAATAACTATGCCAGTTGGCTCGGCGGGAGTGAAAAGAACATCTGTACAAAATTTCATCTCAATCGGATGGACCGTTCAGGAACACATAAAGGACACACAAATAAAGACACAAACAAACATTCTCTTTTATATATATATATATAGAAATACGCTATGCAGATGACGCAGTATTGATGGCGGATAATGCAAAAGATCTACAACTGTTGGACATTGTAGTAACAAAAGTGCAAAGAAAGGACTCTCCTTGAATATCAAGAAAACAGTAACAATGGTGATATCAAAGAAACAGGTAACACCCAAATGTGAAACAGAGATAGAAGGGAAAATTCTTCACCAAGTGGATAGTTTTAAATATCTAGGGACATTTATAACATCAGATGCACAACAGAGATTAAGAGCAGAATAGAGCAAGTAATGGCTGCATTTCAGAAAATTAAGAATATCTTATATTATGAACCTAAGGCCTATCCACGTCAATATGGAATCAATGGAATATGGTTGTCAATATGACGTGGATAGGCCTTAGGTTCATACCAGTTGCCAGTAGTAGGTTGTGCTCAATATTTAAAATTCAAATCCCGAAATAACCAAATTAATCAATATCTTATGTAATAAGTCAATATTGAATGTAAGAAAGAGAGCGCTAAGGTGCCATATATAACCTGTTTTGCTGTATGGCTGTGAATCTTGGAATGTAAATGAACAAATTAAGAAGAGATTGGAAGCAACAGAGTTGTGGTTCCTGAGACGAATGTTGCGAATTCCTTGGACTGCCAAAATAACTAACAACGAATGCCTGAAAGAGGCTAATGAAACTAGAACATTATATACAACAATAAGAAAGAGGCAAACAACTTTTTTGGTCATGTGATGAGAAGAGAGGCATTGGAGAACATCGTGGCAACTGGAAAGATAGAGTAGAAGAGAGGCAGACCAAGAGAAATGATGCTGGATGGATTGTGATGGTGGCATGGAGGAATATCAACGGTAGAGTTGATCCAGAAATCCAAACACCGACTGTGAGGAGTCATGAACGCCTATGCCAGTCGGCATGGGCCTTGATGATGATGATGAATAAATTGTGCAATATATTATTATTCTTCTGCGTTCATTCGGAAAGTTTTTTCAGATGTGATTGCGTTGTGCCTGTTTACAGCAGAGCTGCGATACTTGTGCCTTTAGGCCGACACATCCGACTTTACGGACATTTGTTGACTGGATTAACCTTTCCGGGTGTGCAATATGTTGTTTTAGTCTTCATTACTCAAATTCCCACTGGGCAAACATTGTTTTTAAAAACTAAAATGTCAAGCATGAAGCTATTTACATACCTGATCACTTTGTGACTTGCCATAGCGACACCACTTGGCAAAATTCTCACAATTTGAGAATATAAGATTGTAGCCAACGTTTCCAACTTTTGCAACAGCTTTTTCCACAATTTCTGCGGGGCTGAACGGGCTGTGTTAGATAAATGCTCAGTGATATAAACATAAAATATATAGTCTGGAAGTTATATTCACAGGTAAATCTTGTCCTAACTGAGAAACTGTCAGTGTGAAGTGCTAGATCTTCACACATTCCAGGTAACAGCATGAGGTGAAATGCCTAGTTCCCTTCCATGTCACATTTCTATTCTGAAAATGATCTGCAACCAGTTTTATAAGTGTAAAGACATTGATAATATTCTAGCTGAAGCCATCAAAGCATGCCAGGAGGTAGTGATGAAATAGTTCACAAACATATTTAACCAGACACAGCAAGAGAATAGACAAGATTGGACAAGAGCTGTGATTGTATTGTTATGGAAGAACAAGGGTAGCAAATAAGAATGCAATATATACAGAGACATATCTCTACTTAGCAATGCTGGAAAACATCTGTGCAAATATTTTAGAACAAAGAACACAAAACAAGATAGAACAGCTTCTGAGTGATGTGCAGTTTGGCTTTAGAAAAAAAGAGGATGCACCAATGCCATTTTTGCATTGAGACAGATGAGTGAAATATATATATTGAATACAACAAAGAACAAGATCAAGACAAAGCTTTTGACCAAGTGAATAGAAACAAGCTGTGGAAAGTGCTAGAAGAATCTGGTGCAACAGGGCAGCTGTTGGATAACATTAGGGTTATGTACCAAATCAGTAAAAGAATAATTGCCAGCATGACAAACTGGTAATGAGTAACATCAGACATCAGACAAGGATGTGTTTTATCACCACTGTTTTTCATCTTCTATACAGATGAGAGGAGGCGTGTATTATTACCCTCGGATTACCACAATGTGTGCTATTCAATGTTTACATAAGCAAGATTGCAAGCATTATAGCACCAGGGATTAGAAGGCTACTAACATTTGCAGATATGTATAGGCAGAGAAGACACCAGAAGTGAACAGCTCAAGAGTTTCAGGAGACAGTAAACAAAGTGATTGACAAGTATATACAGGTCAGTGGTGTCATTAACTGAGACATGGTGTCCGTATTATGGTGCTCTCTGGACAATACGATTGTTCAGGTTCATGTAACTGGTCTAATAATAAATGGTGAAAATGTGAACACAGAGAGTAGACTGTGATATCTTGGAATCACTTACTTTCGACAGAAGACTGTTGTTGAAGGATTATGCAGAAGGAGTTGTTGTGAGATCTAAGAAGGGACTTGATGCGTTAAGATTATGACAGCAATGGACATAGAGCAATGTTGTTCATTTCCTATCAATATCTAATTCTATCAATAACTGAGTATGAATGAGAACTGCTTGGTGTGTCAAAGAGTCACTTGGTGAAATGAAAGGCATACAGAATGGAGTTATGCGGGTGATCCTAGGATGCACAAGGAACATGCAGGTAATGTGTATGCGATACATTCTATCTTTACCAACGATCGCGGACAGGCTCAAGGTGCTGCAGGCTAAATCATATCTACGGGTGGCTGCATTCACACAATCCCTAAACATAGTTAAGGGCCACAGGCTGATAAGAGGAAAATTGTGGATGGCTCAGGTAGAGGATACATTCAGAGAAGTGTGCATGCTAGACAACGTTGGGAGAGGAAAGGTGTGGGTCTAAATGCTCGAGGAAACGTCAAACCTGTGCAGAGTCCTAATCACATTGGACCGGAAGTGCAGGGAATGGCCGGCAGACTGCAATGAATGGGAGATGCAACAATTGATTCATGACAATTCGCACTCTAGTGATGTAACCATCTACATGCACGACTCTGGACAAAAGATGTGCCTGGGGGTTCATAGCGAAGGTTAACGAACTGTGTTTAGTGCAGGAAACCACTACATCTAGTCTAAGAATGGAGGTGAAGGCGGTCACAGAAAGACTTGCTGCTAAGTGTTAGATTACCGTGGATATAACGTCTACACATTCGTGCAATATCAGTGACGATGTAGATCATATTTTATTTAAAATATCACTTATTTCTTCACACAACATGATACATAATTCTGCAGTATGCACCTGATGCGATGCAGTGAAATATGCCAGGCAATTAATTGTGCAATATTTTATTTATAGCATCTGTGTTTACATTTATGGGAGTCAAAAGAAAATAAATCTACAACCAAACTTAGATTGTTTAAAGATTACGTCATATCAGTACTTTTAACTCTAACGGCAAATTAGTACTGATGTATGAGTCAGAAGCTTTGGAAATCAACTGAAAGAGTTACTAATAAACTACACCTTTTAATTAACAGAATGGAAGGAATAAAGTGGCATGACAACATCACTGACGTGGAGCTTGTGGCTCGAACAAATTCTAGTACAGTGGTTCTCAACCTTTTTTGACCCGTGCACCCCCCCCCCTCCCCCCCCCCCCACCATATTTTCAGAACGTCACTCCTCCCCTTCCTATCAAAAATTTGGCCCGTGCCCCCCTTCACCATATTTTCAGAACGTCATTTCCCCCCCCCCCCCTTTCATATTTCCAACCTAAAAATCCCCCACCCCTACACAGTATACGTAAAAATGGAAGGTAAAATATGTTAAAACAGGTCTAGACATCCACATAAAATGTGATTTGTAGGTCTACTTACTTTATAACATGAATTTTAGAAGGATGAGACGTGCATGACTGTAAAGTATGAAGGGAAAAGCAATATCAAGTAATCGGTTCTGTATTAACGCGATCTTGAAATGATCTTCATCCCCCCCCCCCTCCCCCCCTGGAAACCCTAAAATTCCCCCCCCCCCCCCTGCGGGGGAATTTCCCACCGGTTGAGAACCATTGTTCTAGTAGATCAAGAGATGAAATGGTGCTGTATATGATGCACTGAGAAAACCTGTTAAAAGTCTAAATAGAAAGGTCTTCTTTGAAACCCACAGGGCAAAATAGAGTGAATAAATCAATAACACACCCCCAAAAAAAAAACACAACACAAAAAAACAAATGAGAAGAACATTTACTAGAACAAGTAACAAATTGTCCATCTACTTCTCGTTTTTTTGGTGATTAATTCATTTTATTTTTAAAAGCTTTACTGCAGTTCCATAAATTCCAAAATAAATAGAGGGAGACCAAAAACACACAGAGAAAAGAATTAGAGGTTTTGAAGAATAATATGGGGAGGGCACTGTAGGAGATAGCAAATAGGAGGGCTTGGCATGATTTAGTTGAAGGCCTATGCACCACTGAGAGATGCCTACGCTCCACTGGGAGATGCCTATGCTCCACTGGGAGATGCCTATGATCCACTGGGAGATGACTATGCTCTACTGGAAGATAAAAGGTAGAGGAAGACACCACTATTGTGTTTTGTAAGTTGTTCGTTGCTTGACAAGACCAGACCAGGTAACTTGACTGTCATAATATTAGACCATCTCATTAATCAGTATTACCTCCACTCTTCATCTTTTGCATTATTTTTGCGGGCCTTGCTGTCTGCAGCAGCTTTCCAGAAATTGTCTATGCACACCTTGGCTTTATTAAACTGGACGCCACTGATCGTGAAAACAGACCCCGATGCAACGCTCGCACCAGTTCCATCATCTACACCAGCAAGGTGCACTACTTTTTCATCTCCTGAAAATAGATTTTAAAATGCAAACGCATGTGATATTGCACAGTACATGGGGCAGAAAACATAATGAACATGGCTGTGAGGAAGAGGATGGGTGTGTGAAACAAGAAATGTTTAATCTGACTGTGTGATTGCACTATTAAGTGGCACTTTGCCGTCTTTACAGATGAAAGTATGTGGATTGGAACTAGAGTTAGAATTCCATCACACAATGCCTGTGCTTGGATTCAGAGAACATGTGTTGCCCATGCAGCAAGATCCCTCTCTCGGCCTTGCCTTGTTTTCTCCAGAGGAAAGGATAACCAGTACGTCTGGAACAAGTAGGCTGCAGATGCTGCCGGCTCAGCATCAAACCTCCAAGAGCAGGAGGTGGGTGGCGGCCAGGCCCTCACATCCGGGGATTTGACATAAAAGCGTTCAGCCATATCCCTCAGTTGAGTGCCTCAAATCAAGTGTCTGGACCTGTATGAGCGTGTACATCTGTCAATCGTAAGTGTCTGGGCCTATAAAAGCGTGTACTACTGCCAAACTCTCCGTTTTTGGCCTCTGCTTGCTTTCTACATATTTCCACATCATTATGCAACTGTTCTAGTTCGCTACTCCAATACGGTTTGTGTAGTTTACGAGCTCCTCTTAGTTTTTCGTGCTACCTGTAGTATGCATTTCCCAAACTCTTCAACTATTTTATTTATGTCTTTATCTGTGTGAAGATTTCTAATCAGCATGCTGGTGTGGTGTTTGTAAATTGCAATAGTCACTATCACTGAATGTAAGAAAGAGAGTTCTGAAGTGCTATACAGAACCTGTTTTACTGTATCGATGTGAATCTTGGAATGTAAATGAACAAATTAGGAAGATCTTGGAAGCAACAGAAATGTGGTTTCTGAGACGAATGTTGTGAATTCCTTGGACTGCCAAACAAATAATGACTGCCTGAAAGAGGCTAATGAAGCTAGAATATTATATACAACAATAAGAAAGAGGCAAACAGCTTTTTTCGGTCATGTGATGAGAAGAGAGGCATTGGAGAACATCGTGACAACTGGAAAGATTGAGGGGAAGAGAGGCAGAGGCAGACCAAGAGAAATGATGCTGGATGGATTGAGACGGTCGCATGGAGGTATATCAACAGCGGAGTTGATCCAGAAAACCAAAGACCGAGATCTATGGAGAGTCATGAATGCCCACGCCAGCTGGCATGGCACTTGATGATATATATATATATATATATATATATATATATATATATATATATATATATATATATATATATATATATATATATATATTGATATATATATATATATATATATATATATATATATATATATATATATATATATATATATATATATATATACAAGGGCGAGTCAATAAGTAAGACAAAGTTCTGTGCGATGGCAGGTAAATGTAGTTGGTGTTTTCTACAGGTGTCATTAAGTGACAGCAATACCAAACTTTATATTCCCGTTCGTCAGGTGGCGCTGAGTGTCTCATGCACATGTGCAGCGCATAAATAAAATGGCGACTGTACTTACGGAGTGTACAACCAAAGAGCAATGTGCTGTTGGGCGTTTTATGAGGGCAAAAGGACTGCCTGCAAAGGACATTCATAAGGAAATGCTTCCTGTTTATGCTGACAAATGTTTGTCCCATAAAGCAGTGCATAGCTGGGTAGAAAAATTTTCTCAAAGACGCTTCAATGTAATGGAAACATCCTTCTTTGCATTGTGTCCAAACATTCAAGGTTACGCCATCAGCAGGGAAGGTTATGCTGACAGTGTTCTGGGATTGTCAAGGAGCGCTTTTAACCAATTTCAAGAAGAAAGGTGACAATGTGAATTCTGAATCGTACTGTGAAGTTCTATCGATACTTCATGATGCAATTCGAAGAAAACGTCCAGGACTGCTGACTAGAGAAGTGTTGCTTCTTCATGACAATGCCAGACCACATACAGCTCAATTAACTCAGAAGAAAATTAACCAACCAAGGTGGGAAGTTCTGGAACATCCACCTTACAGCCCCAACTTAGCCCCTAGAGATTTCCACCTTTTTTGGTCCACTGAAAACCCACCTTGGCGGGAGACATTTCACGAATGACACCAAAGTTAAATGTGAAGTGAAAACGTGGTTAGAAAACAGAGCACGCAGTTCTATGCAGCTGGTTTGGGAGGACTGATAAAACGATGGATAAGTGCGTCAATGTTGATGGAATTATGTTGAGAAATAAAGGGGACAATGTATGTATAAAAATAAACTGGTTTCAAGTTGTTATCACATTTACTTATTTTTCTACAGCCATTTGTCACTTATTGACTTCCTCGCATATATATTCATTCATTAGCACTTTGCCGTCTTGACAGACGATAGTTTGTTACACTGTGCTTCAAAAAGGCATAATAACTACAACCAATGGCGGTAGCAAATGTGACTGATAAAGCCAATTCGCGCTGTAAATGTTCGTCCACGGTGGATTCATGTGAACACATGGTCATTTCCACCATCATGCACCATCTTACGTCTCGCACACTCGGTGTGTGGCTTATCTGCAATCATTTACTCCTTTGTCTTTATTCCATTTCTGATATTTGCCCTCCATGCAACATGTTCAGCGGCGGCTTGCTCCCAATATGCATTATCAATGCCTGTATCAATCATGTCCCGCTTACACACATCTTTGTATCGTAGTAGAGGCCGACCCTGAGATCTCTTACCCATCTGTAATTCACCAAAATAGATGTCCTTTGGCATTCTACCAACATCCGACTTCCTAACGTGTCTTATCCATTTATCATTGGCCATCATCATTGTCTTATCATCTATGAAGACTGAGCATGGAACAAACCATCACACAACCCGATCTTTCCAATACTTCTGTATTTGTGATGTATGTAAATATGAAACAAGCTTCCATAAAAACCGATAATGAAGTTGGTCAATACCAGCCTATTATGAGAAGATGTCAGACAGGAGTGCATAATCCCTCTACAACTTTTTTTTCCATATATAGTGTAAATATTGTGAGAAATTTAAATGATAAAGAGGAATGACCATCAGAGGTTATAATATCAATACCTTAAGATATGCAGATGATACAGTACTGACTGCTGACAATGAACAGGATCTGCAATATTTAGTAGATGAGGTTATTGTACACAGTGAAGAACTAGGGCTATAAATAAATTGTAAGAAACTGGAGACTATGATCGTCTCTATTGAGAAATAAATACGACAATGTAACATCCAAGTAAATAAGAAAATTCGTAAACAAGTGAATCGGTTCATCTATCACGGAACTGTCTTATCATCTGATGGAAGGTTCCTTCTAGAGATTAGAAGAGGAATCGCAACGGCAAAGGTAGTCCTTAATGACCAATAAAAATCTGTCAAATCTAGTTCAGAAAAAGAGTGGTGAAATATTATATAAAACCTATGCTGCTATAAGAATGTAACACATGGACAATTAGCAAACATACCGAGAAACATTTAATATCAGTGAGAATGCGATTTCTTAGAACAATTCAAACACCATGGATAGGCATAAAAACGAATGAACAGTCTCTACAAGAAACAAATAAAAGCTGCAAATTGATTTGAGAAATTAGAAAGATGCAGGCAAGATTTTTCTGGGTATGTTATGAGCAGAAAATTACTAGAAAACTTGGTGGCAAGTGGCAAAATTGATGGGAAAATACCAAGGGGAAAGCAAAGAGATAAACAATTACCTGATTGTCGTGACCAAATAGCATAATCGGGACAAGAAATACACCTGATTCAAGACAGATGATTGTATGAGATTGTGAATTATGACAGTCCATGCTTATCATGGCACGATATATATATATATATATATATATATATATATATATATATATATATATATATATATATATATATATATATATATATATATATATATATATTTTTGTTTTTGCATATCCTTTACAGGACATCGCTGTCAACAGCAGCATCTTTCAGCTGTCTGTTGATTTCTTGGCAAGATTACGCTCAGTAGTTTGCCATTGCTTTCTGAGCAGCCGGCTCAGTATCCCGCAAGTCACCAACGGGGGTCGAACCGCTCCCAGTTCTCTCCCGCTACGAGACTCTGCGTGACAAATGGGATTACGGAGAAAGTGTTGTAACCCCTCGGCCAGAGAGACCGGCATATATATATATGCACACATGCACACACATTAACAAAGAGTCTGGAAGAAAAGGAAGCTTATTGCCAAAACGAAAGTTCTTGTCTATCAAGCCTGTAGTACTCTTCTTTATGAGACCTGGTCAACTTACTCACACCAAGAGAAATGTTTAAACAGCTTTCATATGTGGTGTGTGCGAAGAATACTTGGTATTACTATTAGGCAGCGAGACAAAATCACAATTACTGAAGTATTGGAAAGATCAAGTTGTGTGACGGTTTGTTCCATGCTCAGTCTTCAAAGACTTAGATGGATAGGACATGTTAGGAGGATGGATGATGGTAGAATACCAAAGGACATTTTTTTAGGTGAATTACAGATGGGTAAGAGATCTCAGGGTCGGCCTCTACTACAATATAAAGATATATGTAAGCGGGACGTGATTGATTCAGGCATTGATATTGCACACTGGGAGCAAGTTGCCACTGAACATGTTGAATGGAGGGCAAAGATCAGAAATGAAATAAAAACAAAGGAGAAAATTATTGCAGATAGGTCACACACTGAGCATGTGAGATGTAAGATGGTGCGTGATGGTGGAAATGACCATGTGTTCAGATGCATCCATCATGGACGAACATTTACAGCGCAAATTGGTCTGATCAGTTATATTTGCTACTGCCATGAGTTGTAGTTGTAATTATTATGCCTTTAGTTAAAAATCAGGTTAGAAACAAACTTTCCTTTTTCAAACTCACAAAAACACTTGTTAAAACTAAGCAATAAATATATTAAACAACTGATCACCTAGATAAACAGCCCAGTGCGAATATATACCACGTGGGAACTCTACTAAGTCACCAACATTTAGGCTACGCAGAATGGTTGCATTGTGCCTACGGATGAGGCTCTGTTCTCCCATTATCAATGATGTGACAATTTACTCTGCAGAAAAATAAAGACACGATATATGATAACATGTTATAGACAAATAAAACCATTTGATAAATTAAACTGCCTGTTAGGAGGACTAGCACATTAATAACTATTAACTAACATTTATAACAAACATGGTCAATATTTGAACACATCATTAGAAATATGTCATTCTCCAATTGTTGTTGCAGGCAAATTAACATAATGTTAGCTTCCCAGTTTGATGGCTTTGTAAAAACGTCTACTAATGCAAGTCTTGAAGAAACAAATGAAACCAGTAAACTGAATAGAGAAATTAGATGTAGACAGTCAAGATTTTTTGGGCACATTATGAGAAGAAATAACTTATTATTAATAACCTGAAGACCTTGGTGACAACTAGCAAGATTGACAGGAAAAGAATAAGGGAAATGCAGAGAGGTAAATATCTAGATGGCTAGGCCACATGGCATAATCATGACTATATGGTACCATGTGGTTCGTTTAAAAATAAACACCACAGCAAAAGGCAGAATTTCTTAGCTCCCAATTTACCGGCCCGTGAGCAGAACTGCTTATTTCCTCAGATTCATTTTGCACTTCCTGGTTGTAGATGACACAAAAATATTAATATCTCCGCTTAGAACTGACGTACAATCTTCGTTGAGATACTGCTGCCTTTGGATTCGTCTCCTCAAGCTGTGATTGTTTCATAAGTAAAAACCTAATTTTTAAATATTGTCTTTATATGCTACTACTAGTAGCAATGTCAACTGTCAGCATATCATGAAATTGGTGGGGTACGGTATGACCTCATTAGCATAAAGTTTCTTGCGACATCCGGTTCTATGCCTGCGGGTACCCATGCTTGCTTCTGATTGGATGTATTAGGAAATAATCGGTTAAACTTCGCAGGAAACAACTCTAAAAATTGCAGAAGTGGCCTGTCTGCTAGACTGCAAACCTTTGTTACTAGACGTTATTTCTCCGTGGAGTTAATTTCGATATTTGATGCCCGGTAAGCTAATTTTTCATATAACTCACATACGATAAATAAAAGTAGACTTTTTATTGTATTTTTGTACTCTCCATTAAATTTTTCATATATGTGAAGAGTTTAAACAATTCTTGTTCCTTACTTTTTTCAGAAAAAAATAACCAATTTTAGCATAACAATGAGATATCAATATCGCAAAATTCAAAATGGCGGACCCATGCCATCAGCATTGCATAGTATAGCAGAGCGGACTCTTTTTTATTTTATAATTAGAACTGGCAATTTAACTACTAAAATTAAACAGAATACAAGTTTCATTTGTAGCAGTAACTTATCTGTGTACTTGTATAATTTGTCACCCTTTGAGATGACTGAAAATAATTGTGAAAGCCAGTTGTCAGACCCGTCTGTTGTAAACCTGTAGGAGTACTTTTTTTCTTAGCAGCGCAGCAGTACATAATTATTTAAATTTAAATAAAATACTGTGTAATAAGTTATTGTTTTTTAAAATGTTAGTACTTAATTATTAATTGCTCACTTTTAGATACAGAACAGTGTAATTATAGAGCAGAAGAAGAAATCAATTATTAGCGAATATTTAATTAATTTTATTTAATTAATTGATTTTATATTAACAAGAAACAACAGAAAGAGAAATATATTAGATGCAAGGGCAGTGCCCAATGTCAGTATAAACACAGATCATAAAGCAGTCGTTGCCACAATAAGAACAATCAGAAGAAGAAAACAAAGAGCAGGAAAATACATGCCATGCGAATCAGTAAACTTAAAAAACCTTAAAGACGAGGCAGTAAGAGAAAATTATGAGTAAGAACTAACTCTTTGAAAAATTACCTACAGAAAGAAAAACAGTGGAAGAAGAATGGGAAATGTTCAAATCAAGCATTTTAAATACTGCAAAAATAACATGTGGAACCACGAAAAAACGCAAAACACGGATAAAGAAAATACTAAGTTGGTGGAACGCAGAAGTAAAGGAAGCGGTAAAAGACAAAAAGGAAAAATATAAAAAGTGGTTGAAGAGCAAACAGGAATGTGATTACATAGAATATAGAATAGCGAGAAGACATGTGAATAGAATAGTAAAGAGGGAAAAACAAAAGGACTGGGAAGATTATGGAGAAACAAATCTACAAAAAGATAGGTGCAATGCGAACCAGAGGAGAACCCTTTGACCCAACTGAAATAATTAACAGCGAAAATGGAGAACCAATAAGTGAACAAAAACAAATCCTAATAAGATGGAAGCAGTATTTCGAACAACTTCTCAACATTCCATCAGATGTCACAGGAATTCAAGAGACCTCTACAGATGTCACTGAAGAACTAGAACCAGACATACTAAAGGAAGAAATTATAGAAGCCATTAGATTAGCCCCATTGAACTAATCACCGGGACAGGATGAAATACCAAATGAACAAATTAAAGCAGCAAGAGAAGTAGGAACAGCTTGGCTACATAGACTATTCAACCATGTTTGGGTAGAACAAGAGACACCACGAGACTGGGGAAATGCCATAATTATCCCAATTTGGAAAAACAAAGGCAGCAAAAGAGACTGCACACAATACAGAGGCATTTCACTGTTGAGTCATACTGGGAAAATATTTTGCAAAATTCTAGAAAAAGGATTACGAACTACTTTAGAACCCCAGCTAAGTGAAACACAGCTTGGATTTAGGAAAAACAAAAGATGCACAGATGCCATTTTTGCCCTTAGACAACTTATAGAAAAATCAATCGAATTCAATGAAACACTCTACTTAGCCTTTGTCGACCAAGAAAAGGCATTCGATAGAGTAGATAGAAACAAGCTGTGGGAAATCCTTAAACAATATGGAGTGAGTACACATCTAACAAACCTATGTAGAAGTTTATACAACAACAGTGAATGCATAGTGAGAGCAACTGGAGGACACTCAGAACCCTTCACCATAAGATCTGGAGTACGACAAGGTTGTGTCCTGTCCCCTCTCTTGTTCATAACAAATATAGACAACATATGTAAAGAAACCAGCCAAGCAGAGACAGCAAGAATACCGCATGACGAGAACACAGAAGAAGAACCATCTGCAAATCTAACCATTAGAGAACTCCTGTTTGCGGATGACCAAGCACTAATAGCAAAATCAGAAGCTGAATTACAAGATCACATGAATAGTCTAAACGAAATGTGTAGGGAACATAACATGAAAATTAGCACAAGCAAAACAGAGGTAATGACTATAACTAAAGAAGAACAAACAACAACAATTCACCTAAATGAACATCCCTTGAAACAAGTAAAGAGTTTCAAGTACCTAGAAAGTATAATATCATCAAATGGCAGATCAGAAGACGAGATCGAAAATAGGTGCAATAAGGCAAATCAACTCATTGGACAAATGGCACCAATACTAAAGAACAAACATGTATCAATAACTACTAAGAAAGCACTTTACAACACAATCTTCCTGCCAACTCTATGCTACCAATGCCAAACCTGGACAATGACAGAAAAAGAGAAAAGAAAAATCACAACAACAGAAATGAGGTTCCTGAGAAGAATACTCAATGTATCAAGAAGAGATAAGATCAGAAATGAAGAAATCAGGACTAAAGTGGGGGTTAAAGCAGCACTAGATTTTACCAGAAAGCAGCAAGTCAAATGGTTTGGCCATGCAAGTAGGTTACGTCAACAGCATACCACAACAAGCAATGATGTACAGACCAGATGGAATCAGAGGAAGAGGCTGACCACGTAAATGTTGGACGGAGGGAATAGCAGAGTCCATGGGAATATCGATATATGAAGCCCATAATCGAGCACTCTCACGAAGTTTATACTTCACCTCGACACCGCAAGGTACAAGAGGAACATGATGAGATGAGATGAGATGAGATTTAATTAATTAATATTTTTACTTTTTATTATTTAGTATTTTAATAATTAATTAACTGCTGCTTAATTTATCCAGCAGTTACAAACTTATTTACTTACATTAATGCATGATATTTAATCAACAACAAAAAAAGCTGTCACAATGCAATGGGTGCATTAAGACAATATGAGTACATTTTCATGAATTGTTCTTTCACTAATGACGAACATTTCACATGACATTTAATTAACTGCGCCTCAAAACAGGACACAATAGATTACGCAACCACATGTATACAAAATTCAAGATTGGTGACTCAGCCATGTGCACATGTGATTTGGTGTCGCAGACAGCAGAGCACATACTCCAGGATTGCCCAAACTACAACATAACCAGGCGAACCTTCTGGCCTAGAGAGACAACAGTGGAAGATAAACTCTATGGACCGCTGAGTGAACTAAATAAGACAGTTAGATTCACACAAGAGACAACATTGCAGTTATAAACATATTTCAGGTGAACGAAAGAAGAAGAATATAAATGGGCAGGTATTTTTAACTGTTAATTAGGTCACAGCACAACCTATCGAAAAGTTTTAAAAGTCGAGTGCATTTTTCTCGGAGACACGGAGACTCTTGTGCTTTGTGCGATGCTTTCGGTAGGCTGCCCTGCGGAAAGAGACTGAGCCTTATGGGGTAAACCCAATGCAATGAACTCAATCCTCTCAACATTTTCGAATGAGAAATGTGACCTTTACTTTCCCTTTACCAAAACGCATAATAAAATATATATGTTACAAGGTTTGTTAGCGATGCGACAGGCTTTTAATGAATAATAAACAATTGGCGGCCTTTTTAATTGTTAATTAAGTCACGGCATAACCTATCGAAAAAAAGATAATACGTAAAGTTAGGCCTCGCCACCCCGGAGGCAATAATATACGGTACCATGTTGTTCGTTTAAATATAAACAAGCCACAGTAATAGCAGACAGAAGTTCCAGGCACCCAATTTTTTGGGCCACGATCAGCTGTGTTCAATTTACTAAGATGTCTTTACACTTCCTGGTTTTAGATTACGACACACACACAAATTAATAACACCGCTTAGAATTAACGTGCAGTCTTCATTGAGATACCGTTGGATTCGTCTTGTCAAGCTGTATCCATCTGTCACTGTTTCATAAGTAAAAACACAACTTTTAAATATTGTCTATATATGCTTGATTGAACTTTTTACTTTTTAGACGGTAGGTACTGCCAGTTACTAACTCAGACTAACTCGTAACTGGTACTCTGGTAGTGGTAGACTAAGATTGCACTTCTAAAAGTTTTAATTTAAAGCTTCATTAAGACATTATGCTTCATTTAGAAGAAGAAGAAGAAGAAGAAGAAGAAGAAGAAGAAGAAGAAGAAGAAGAAGAAGAAGAAGAAGAAGAAGATACAACTTACAAGTTGAAGATGTCGGTGCTCTGTCAGTTCTTGTAATTGGGATATCTTCCAGACTTTACTATTTCCCAGAATTTAGCCTTCAGTTTCAGTTTACACAGACGTCGATTGAACCAATCAGCTGCTGCTAAGTGTGTCACGTGACGCATGTATGTTTTAGATTTGTTATTATGATTTGGAAAGAAGGTCTGATGAAGAAACTGAGAAACTGTAAAGTCAATGGAAGAATGTACAAATGGGTGAAATACTTGCACAACAGAAGAGCCCGAGTACAGATAGACGGTCTCAAGAGCAAGAAAGTATTATTGCGTCACGGTGTTCCCCAGGGCGGAGTCCTGTCCCCAACACTTTTTCTAATAATCTTCATCAATGATCTTGTTGCTAATCTACTGCATGGAATTAAAGCGGCAATGTATGCCGATGACCTGGTTTTGTGGAGCGCAAATGAACATGCATCAGTGGCCACCAGATTACTACAAAGAGCTGTAGATACATTTGTTGCATGGGCAAATAGATGGTGTGTCAGCATAAACACTGACAAGTGCAGCATCACTCTATTTACCCTTTCTCCGAAACAAAAAAGGCAGGGATCATTCAGATAAATGGAACACCACTAAGAGAAGATAAAGAACCAACATACCTTGGTGTAATATTCGACGATAGGCTGACATGGAGATTACACATCAAAAAAGCAGTAGCAAAAGCCAGAAGGAAAATAGCCATCCTGAGAAAGCTACTAACTGGAACCACTTTTGGCCCGTGCCACCTTCACCATATTTTCAGACCGTCATTCCCCCTTTCCTATAAAAAATTTGGCCCATGCCCCCCTTCACCATATCACCATATTTTCAGAACTTCATCCCCCCCCCCTTTCGTATTTCCTACCTAAAAATCCCCCCACCCCCACCCCCACACAGTATACGTAATTATGGAAGGTAAATTTAATAGCATATACTAAAACAAGTCTAGACGTCCACATAAAACGTGATTTGTGGGTCTACTTACTTTATAAAATGAATTTTAGAAGGGTGAGACGTACAGAACTGTAAAGTATGAATGGAAAATCAATATCAAGTAATCGGTTCTTGTATTAACACGATCTTGAAATAATCTTCATCCCCCCCCCCCCCGGAAACCCTAAAATTCCCCCGGGGGGGGGGGGGGGAATTCCCCACCAGTTGAGAACCACTGTCTTAGAGTCTTCACAGGAGGGATGAGATCAACCCCTATAGTAGCAATGGAGAAAATGGGGAGGACACAAGCTCTAAGAGAACGCAGAGATACAAAAACACTAATACAAGCAGAAAAGTTCCTGAGCTTGCCAGGCCACCCTATGAAGAACCGATTTCAAATCTTGACAATGGGGCGGTTGAAAAGAAGTAGTTTCATCCACCAAACCAAACAACTCTGCAGAGAAACCATCCATCTTCCCACAGTTGGTATCCCCCTGACAACTAGTTAGTTAATTAGTTAGACGCGGTTCCAACTTCACGGCAACCGGTAGTCCGATATTGCTCCGTTCCTGTGCCAGTGAAAATCACACAAAATGCTCCTCACTGCCCTATGTGAACAATGGAATATACAGGAGTGTCGGCAAGCCAACAGCCCGCACAGGTAGGCCTACACTGTGCATAATACCGCCACCAGAATGCCAACACAAAAGTCCTCCACGAAAAATAGTTCATCGTCGATGGAAACGGCAGTCACCAGAAAGACTTTATTGACCCGGGTTTTATCTCATATGGCTCAGTCTCTTTCCGCAGGGCGATCCACCGAAAGCGCCGCACAAAGCACGAACTCCGTAGCTACAGCGCCGACTCCCAGGAGTCTCCTGAAAAAAAAAAGTACTCGTGAACCGACAAGGCAAACCAGTCAATCCAGCAACAGCCTGCCGCCATCGTTCCGAACACGCAGTTCACGCTAAAAACGACCGGGGACCGATGCAAACGCATTCCACGCGAAATTCACAGTTCACAGTGTCGCGCCACGCACTCACTCAGTAGCAGGGCGACGGAACCATAGCCTCCTTAGGCACCTCTTACGACGTGCATGGTAGACAACGGTGTTACTATTCTATGCTCCCCCGTATGGGCCCCGGCAAAACACAGGCGTCCTGACAACTACTCCAGAGCGAACCCCGTGGAAAGATGAACATAGACTATCGCTACAAATCCAGACAAAAGTGAGAGGAATATTTGACAAGGAAGAACAGAACAGTGTTCAGCGCAGAACAGCCACTCTCAGCTTCCTTGATGACGAATACCCACACGATCTCTGGATCCGAGTCTACACAGATGGGTCAGCACAAAATGCTGTTCGAAATGGAGGAGCGGGAGTGTACATAGAATACCCAAATAATACTAGAGACACGATCAGAGTTCCAACAGGAAAATACTGCCATAACTATGATGCTGAAATTGAGGCAATCAAGATAGCCACAGAGAAACTACAAAATACCAGCCATGGTACACAACCTGTGGTGATATTGACAGATGCAAAATCCGTAATAGGGGCGCTCCTGTCTGGGAAATTGCCAGTTCTAAGGACACTACTTTCTGAAATTAGCAGTCAGAGTAAGGTCACCATACAATGGATACCATCCCACTGTGGAGTCCCCGGAAACGACAGAGCTGATCGATTGGCTAAGGAAGGAGCAAAAGAAGAACAACCACATACCACCAAAAGAAAAGAATGATCAAATCAGTCAGAAGGCCACCAAACCCTACTCAAGACGACTACCACGTTATGGATAGACCAGAACAGGTCATTCTTCTGCGCCTCAGAACAGGACATAACAGATTACGCAACCACATGTATACAAAATTCAAGATTGGTGATTCAGCCATGTGCACATGTGGTTTGGCGTCGCAGACAGCAGAGCACATACTCTAGGATTGCCCAAACTACAACATATCCAGGCGAACCTTCTGGCTTAGAGAGATAACAGTGGAAGATATGGACCGCTGAGTGAACTAAAAAAGACTGTTAGATTCACACAAGAGACATCATTGCAGTTATAAACATATTTCAGGCGAACGAAAGAAGAAGAAGAAGAAGAATGATTTGTCTATTTCGTTTCGTTGTCTTGTTTGTGCACCAGGAAACGTAGCAAACATTTATTCTTTGCGTCGTGATTAATATATTGTACTCACGAACTGACTCTAAACAGCAATGGCAGGATTGAAATTAAATAATCACCATTTAGATTATTGCGTTCACAAATGTTTGCCCTCATTCATGTTCAAATTTATTTTTTTTAAGCAGACTCCGTGGCGAAGATGTTATGGACGCGATGCGTTATCCCGTATACCCGGGTTCGAAACACAGCTGTGCCGGTATTTTCGAAAAAGGTATAAGTGCCGGTCGTTCAGAAAGCAATGGCAAACTATTGAACGTAAAACTTGCCCAGGAATCACAAACAGCCAAAATGCTGGGGTTGACTGCTACGTCCTGTGAAGGACATGCAACATAAAGAAAAAATATGTTGCAGCATTATCTTCTTTGCGTTCATCCGGAGTGTTTTTTCAGATGTGATTGCGGTGTGTCTGGTTAGGCACCCTTGGGTCGAAACCCTTAGGCCAACACATCCGACTTTTAGCGTGCATTTTTGACCAGGTTAGCATTCCTGGGAGACTCTCACTTTTGTGGTACTGTCCACCTCCCAGCTGGTCAAGTTGGAACAGTCGAAGACTGCACGGTCATCCCTCAAATGAAGGCAGGGACAGTCCATAGCATTTTCCACCATCCTGGGTGGCTTCCATAATTGCAGAGCCGACACATAACGCTCTGGTGCTGGGCTCACCGAGGGAATCGTCACGTCCTGCTCATGGCTGCTTTAATTCCTCACTTCAATATATTGGGCATTTCGTTCGCCCCGGGCCGTTCCCGCACAAACCAGGCAGGTCTGCAGACGGTATCCACTCAGCGAGTTTTCGGTCATGTGCTTGTCGTTGCGCCCGTCAGAGCTGTTCCAGGCACGACAGACATTCGGAAAACTACCTAGTCAGAGCTGTTCCGATCAAGAGCGGCATTCGGAAACTAGGTAGTCAGAGCTGTTCCTAGCACGAGAGACATTCGGACGAGACATTTCACTCGGACATAAATGCGTAGTGCCAATTTTTTAGTTTGCCACCCATAGGACGGCACTTCCGACTTCAGCAGGCATTTTTTAATGAGGTTAGCCTTCCTCGGGTTTCGAGGCAGGTTAGACTTATTGCTGTGGTGTCGCCCACATCTCAGCTGGTCAAGATAGAACGATCATCGACATCACGGTTAACCCTCAAGGGAAGGCAGGGGCAGACCATGGGCCTATCCAAGGCTATCCATGGAGGCTTCCATAATTGCAGAGCCGGCACATATTGCTCTGAGACTGGGCTCACCCAAGGAGTTGCGACGTCCTGCTCATGGCTGCTTTAGTTCCTCACTTCCATGTGTTGGGCATCTCGCTTGTCACTGGTCGCTCAAGCACACACCAGGAACGGTCAGACTGCGGGCGACATCCACTCGGTAAGCTTTTGCTTTTGACTTCGGACCACGCAATGGATTCGCTAGCCGTGTGTTCCATTTCGTGTTATTGAGACGTTTTCTCACTTTTGTCTACACTCTATGAGTTAGATACAGAGAGTTTTCATGGCCATTTCATTCGACTGGGACACTTTCTGCATTTTTATTCTCGCTCACGAGGTAGGCTACATGTGCTGCCGGCTCAGCACCTTACCTCCGTGCAGCAGTGAACGAGAAACGGCCAGGCCCTCTCATCCGGGAATCCGTCAAAACCCCCAGCTGAGAGCCTTCGAACAAGTATCAGAACTGGGCATGTAGCGTGCTCAGTATCCCACATCTATTTTTCGGTAGGTGGGTATCGGCCCGGCTCTCACGGGTTTGTGGCTTAGAGGCCTTTAGCCTAAACCCTCGACAGAGAGCCTTAGAGTATTGTCCGGACCAAGAACTTCTGCCTTCGTGTGCCTGATTTTAAACTTTTGACTGCTATCCTCATTCTACCTGCAGAGCATCAGGTTGTGTCTCTCTTAGTCTGGCCCCTATCCCATAAGCTGTCCGATATGTAGTTTTCATCCATCGGCAAGCACATGGGGTCGATGGGACACGCAAGCTCCCCCAACACGACAAGGTGGAGACACTTCGGGGGAGTGTTGTAGCATTATGAAATTGTCCCTGCCGTATTATATTTACTCCCACCCAATATTATGGATAATCGATGACATCTTGAGCAAAATGACTCAAAGAAAGAAAGAAAAGAACACTACAGAGTATATATTAATAGATAGAGAAATACGTCGCATGTGCAGAGTTGCCAAAGAAGAGTAGTTGCAGAAACCATGCAATGAAATAGAGGATCTGGAAATAAAACACAACTTGAAAGAATTATATGAACATATAAAAAGATTTACAAGGAAGAAAAATAATATAACAGGAAACGGTTGTATCAGAAGAAAATATGGAGAAATTATAACTGATAACACCAACATAATAAAAAAGATGGACAGGGTACACAAAAGATTTAATCTGGGACAACAGGGTCAATAAACCAACATTGTGTAATACTCAAGATGGACCAAACATATTAAAGGCTGAAGTAAAGAAGGCTATTGGAAATATGAAAGAAGGTAAGGCTGCAGGTCCTGATAAAATAACAACAGAGATGATAAAATCCTTATCCAGCTTCGGCAGAATTATGTAATGATATATAATACTGGTTACATCCCCAAGGATTTGAAATCATCCGTTTTCATCACACTACCGAAGAAGCCAAGAGCTGTTGATTGTGAGGATTACAGAACTTAATGGTCCACATAACTAAGGTACTACTCGAAGTCATACAAGAAAGAATTCAACATAAAATAGACGAGGAAGTACCTGAAGAACAATTTGGGTTCCACAAAAACACGGCACCAGAGAAGCAATTAACTGTTTGAGGATGTTAATTGAAAAATATATAGAAGTTCAGAAACGTATATATGTTTGTTTCATACATCATAGACTACAGGAAAGCTTGTGATAGGGTACAACATGAACGACTAATAGTAACTTGTACTGGGAACAAGTGGCGTCTATTAGATGCGGAAATAACTATTCGTCGCCTATAGAGATAAAAAGACGAGTACGGCAGGTATGTATGCTGTCCCCAAGCCTCTTCAACCTATACACAGAAAGAATTTTTAAACAAGTTGAACTGCCTGGACTTAACATCAATAAAAGAACCATATGCTGACTTTTTTTTTTATTTTATGCTGACTATACCATGTTACTAACAGAAAGTGAGCAAGAGTTGCAAGACCTGGTTGAACAAGTAAACAGGCACAGCGTAGAATGCGGCTTAGATATTAACATCCAAAAAACGAAAACTATGATAATTGGCAATGGAAAGAATAGGTCATCAATGAACATCACAGTAAACGGGGAGATGCTAGAACAAGTAACAAGTTTCTCCTATCTTGGACATATAATAACAGATGATGGCAGAAGTGAAATGGAAATAAAAAAGCGAATAGGAATGGCCAAAAATGCTTTCAGCAGCATGAAATCAGTATTAACATCTAGAGAGATTAATAACGCATTAAAAATGAGAACTGTTAAATGCTACGTATATTCAACGCTACTGCATGGCGCGGAAGCCTGGACATTGAACAATCAACTAGAAAGTAAAATAGAGGCCCTGGAGTTGTGGATATACAGACGAATATGTCGTATTTCATGGAAACAAAAACAATCAAATGCAAAGGTTATAGAAAAACTGGAAATGAAGAGAGAATTGATGAAAGAAATAAGGGGGAGACAAGTGAAGTTTTTTGGCCACTTTAAAAGACATGATACTCTTATGGAAGGCAAGGTTGAGGGCAAGCGAGCAAGAGGTAGACAACGATACAAGTGGGAAGATAACATCAAAAGATGGTCTAACATCAGCCTGACAGAATGTACAGACAGGGCGAGAAACAAACAGTATTGGAGATCCATGGTGCCAACATTCATTGTGGAGAAGGCACCTGATCCTGATTGAAGGACGATGTATTGATGCTTCATTTTTAATTTACGACAAACAAATAACGTAGTTATTGTTAGCACTGACCTAGATCTGGTGGGATTTTCGATTTTCAGAATAGGTATATCGGGATTCACTTCGTTCGTGGTCGACAAGTGTGTAGATAATTTCGCCAAGTGTGTGTTGTGTTTATTGTGTGTTCTCGTCGTGTATTCATAATTAATTTCGTTGACCTGTCAGCTTTGGTCCAAGACAAGAAGAGTAGCGTTGCTTTTCTGCAACAACATGGCATCTTACATTCTGCCAAACGCTGTGGCAACAATAATATAAATTATATTGGTACCAGTCTATCGTTGAGCCAAAGGCAAGACCGATGGAGATGTTATTTTTTTAAAAATAGATGAGGACAGGCAAGATTCGGGCAGAGTAGCTTGCTTCGCTTCGGAGGTCACGGGTGGCAAGCATCGCCTGGATCTTTTCTCCGGGGCATGCCGGTGTGCTGGGGAATGAACAGGCGGACAGATTGGCTGGCTCTGCAAAACTTGGTGGAGTATTGATGCATGACAAGGCAGACGTGGTTGCAGCCTTGTGGGAGCAAATGGATCACCATGGTCTGGCAAGAATGAGACAGCGAGGAGTGACGAGGGGATCTGGCCGACGCTCGACGCTCTGAGGAAAGGCGAGACGGACTTATAATCAGATTGCAACTGGTACTATTGGTGTTGGAACTCTTCGCTGGCTGCTCGCGTGGAATGCTTTTGCATCTTTCCGCGGTTGTTTTTCGCGTGAACTGCATGTTCGGAACGATGACGGCAGGGTGTTGCTGGATTGACTGGTTTGTCTTTTCGGTTCACGAGTGCATTTTTCAGGAGACTCCTGGGAGTCGTCGCTGTAGCTACGGAGTCCGTGCTTTGTGCGGCGCTTTCGGTGGGTCACCTTGCAGAAAGAGACCGAGCCATATGGGATAAAACCCCGGTCAATGAAGTCTTTCTGGTGACTGCCGTTTTCATCGACGATGAACTGTATTTTTCGTGGAGGACTTTTGTGTTGGCATTCTGGCGGCGGCATTATGCACAGTGTACCTGTGCGGGCTGTTGGCTTGCCGACACTCCTGTCTATTCCATTGTTCACATGGGGCAGTGAGGAGCATTTTGTTATATTCACTGATACGGGAACGGAGCAATATGGGGACGACCCGTTGCCATGAAGTTGGAACCGCGACTAACTAGCTGGCTGCTGAGGATGGGGACGGAGCGCTTATGGGAATGCCCCAAATGCTGTGATGTCGGTTCCTAAATCAATCAATCAATCAATCAATCAATGGAGATGTAGTTATTCAAAATGTCGACTGGAAATCCCGATCAGGCAAGGCACATGGCTTCAAGGTTAGCGCCTGCCTTACAGACAGATAATTCTTTTTCGATACTACTGATCTCAAGAGTTGACAAGCATTTCATTCTGCTTGTTGGGGATGTCGATGACAGCAAAAGCAAATGTTCAATGGAGTAATTACATACCGGATGTGTGTGCCAACAAACTGTTATTAAATCCTGTAGCGCAGGTCCACATGGCCGAATGGGTAAGAGTGCGTGTTCTTAGACATTCGTTGTGCTGTTGCCGAGTTAAGCGGTTCAACCCCTACACCGGAGAGCTGAACTAAAATGTTGACCTGTCGTCCTTGACATGGGGACGTAAATTACAAGCACCTCTGAAGTCGGAGTTGGTTCGCCTGATGGCGAGGGACACTATTAATAAGGAAAGCTAATCCACACGCATTCGCGAGCAGCTTACCATGTGTTCGAAACGCGGAGGCGACCGATTTGGCAGCAGACCGTGTCGCGCTGGGGTTTTAAAGTGTTGGTATGGGAGCCGGTTAAGTTAAGTGTGCTATAAATGAACTTGCATCTGGCAAGGCTCCAGGTAAGGATGGGATTCCAATAGAGGTTATCAGGAGTGGGCAAGACACACTCACTATACAGATCCACCAGCTAATAGAGCTATGCTGGCATGAAGGACAAGTCCCACAGGATTTCAAAGATTCAAGCATCATAACACTGTACAAGAACAAGGGCGATCGGAGCGACTGCAACAACTATAGGGGTATCTCACTTCTGTGTATTGTTGGAAAAGTATTTGCCAGAATTGTTCTGCGCAGACTTCAAGTCCTAGGAGATCAAGTCTACCCCGAATCACAGTGTGGCTTTCGACAGAACCGGTCTACCACTGATATGATATTCTCATTGCGACAAATGCAAGAAAAATGCCGTGAACAGAATCAACCACTGTTTATTGCCTTCATCGACCTCACAAAGGCATTTGATTTGGTCAGTCGTGAGGGTTTGTTCAAGGCACTAAAGAAGATTGGCTGCCCACCAACTCTTCTGTCCATTGTGGAATCGTTCCACACAGGCATGAAGGGTATAATCAAGTTTGATGGTGCAACTTCTGAAGAATTTGAAATCAAGAGTGGAGTTAAGCAAGGTTGTGTACTAGCTCCCACCCTCTTTGGAATATACTTTTCACTTCTACTGAAATATGCATTTCGTGATCAGGATGGTGGTATATACATTCACTCACGCTCAGATGGCGGCCTCTACAATGCTCAGAGATTGAAGGCCAAGACCAAAATTAGGAGGGTACTGATCAGAGAGTTGCTTTTTGCAGATGATGCTGCAGTTACGACCCACTCTGAGGAAGAATTGCAATGTCTACTATCTGCATTCTCCAATGCTTGTTCTGAATTTGGTTTAACAATTAGCAAAAAGAAGACACAAATTATGTCACAAGGTGCACATGGGGTACCATCAATCTTTATTGACGACGCCGAACTAGAGATAGTAGACCATTTTACATATCTAGGATCAGTGGTAAATAGCAAATTATCCCTAGATCAGGAAATGAACATCCGGATTGGTAAGGCAGCAACAACAATGAACAGGTTAAGAAAAAGAGTCTGGGAGAACAGGAAGCTTACTGCCAAAACAAAAGTCCTTGTCTATCAAGCCTGTGTCCTTAGTACTCTTCTCTATGGCAGTGAAACCTGGACAACTTACTCACACCAAGAGAACAATTTAAACAGCTTTCATATGCGGTGTCTGCGAAGAATTCTTGGTATTAAGTGGCAAGACAAAATCACAAATACTGAAGTATTGGAAAGATCAGGTTGTGTGACAGTTTATTCCATGCTCAGTCTTCGTAGACTTAGATGGATAGGACATCTTAGGAGGATGGATGATGGTAGAATACCAAAGGATATCTTTTTTGGTGAATTACAGATGGGTAAGAGATCTCAGGGTCGGCCTCTACTACGATACAAAGATGTGTGTAAGCGGGACATGATTGATACAGGCATTGATAATGCACATTGGGAGCAAGTCGCCGCTGAACGTGTTGCATGGAGGGCAAATATCAGAAATGGAATAAAGTCAAAGGAGAAAATTATTGCAGAAAAGTCACACACCAAGCGTTTGAGACGTAAGATGGTGCATGATGGTGGAAATGACCACGTGTTCACATGCACCCACTGTGAACGGACATTTACAGCGCAAATTGGCCTTATCAGTCACACTCGCTACCTCCATAGTTAAAAGTTATTATGCCTTTTTAAAGCACAAACTATCGTCTGTCAAGACGGCAAGGTGCCAATGAATGGGAGCCGGTCTTTCAGAAAGCAATGGCAAACTACTGAACGTAAAAATGGCCAAGACATTAATAACAGCAGTAACATGCTGGTGTTGACAGCGATGTTCTGTAAATAGTATATGCAACAACAACAACAACAACAACAACAACAAATCCACACGCAAAATACAGTCCATCAACACTATAAATAGTGTGTATGGGCTACGCTTGAGTTCAGAGCGAGCGAGCGAGCGCACAAAAAAAAAAAAAAAAATCCTGTAGTAATCAGAGGACCAAATACCGCCGTTGAGATAGATGAGAGCCTATCTACCAGGCGGAAAAAAATATCATATGGGACGAGTTTTTCCACAACCGTGGGTATTTGGTGGTATCTGTCGTGACACAGGTGAGTGTTTCATGTTCTGTTTTCCAGATAGAACAGCAGCAACGCCTCTGTATTTATAACGACACACATTCGGCCTAGTACAACTTTTGTATCCTACCTCTGTCGCGCGTACGGCGGAATTGGCAATATTGCTGGATTTACTCATCTAACACTTAATAGTAAACCACTCCATCAACTTTGTCGATCCTACCACAGGGGCACATACTCAATGCATCGAGTGCATGTTGGGGAAGGCAAAGGAGAGAAACAAGAGGCAGAATGGGACGCATGGGCATCTCCTAGATTCCTACATGTGCGAGTTCATGTGGCGTCCACGCATTAAATGTGCTGGTCTCGACGTGTTCAGCGTCATTCTGGTTGACATTGTTGTATTCTGGCCACCGCAATAATCGCCAGGGTCGCCTAAAATATCAATCAACAGAGAGGCTATTTTCAGGCCACCGCAATAATCTCCGCAACAAAGTATATATGATTGTAAACTCTTGAAGCCAGCAGTATACATGGAGAATGGCCCTTTTCATGGCCCCCAAAATATCCCAGTTAGCATTCCTCGATTGCACAGAGATTTTCACGTCACTCAAATGACTTTACCCCATACACAAGTTGCACAGTATATCAACACACCCCTACACCCACTATTGAATCACCCTGATGTTTGCAGTGAACAAACAACACGAAGAACCTGTCTTCGATAGGTCCAATTTGTGAAAATCGCACTTATATCTTAACATAGAAAATACAAAGATAATGCATACATATAAAACTAATATGGAGAAATAAATATATGTTAATGAAGGACAATTGGAGGTGACAGAATATTTCGAATATCTTGAGCCATTAATTACCAACAAAGGTGACACAAGGAAGGAAATTAAAAGATGAATATCTATTGCTCTTCAAACACTAAAAGAACTGAATACAGTGTAGAGGACAGACAGAACTACAAAAATTAAATTTTTAGGAGCATGCATCTTTCCCATTGCAAAATACGCCTGTGAGACCTGGACACTTACTAAACAAGCTGAACAGCGCATAAATGTCTTTTAATATACATGTTATAGACGGATTCTTAGAATATCCTGGATACAGACAAGAACAAATGCATCCATACAACAAGAGCCGAATATTGAAGAGGGTTGGCTACCAAAGACGATAAAACAAAGAAAATTGAAATATTTTGGTCACTTCAAAGGTCATGAAAGTTTGGAGAGAACAATCAATGGAGGGGTAAATGAAGGAATAAGGGTAAGGAAAGAGATGAAGGGGGGAGCCACAGAGAAGATGGGTGCAGAATGTGGTAGATAATCTCCAGATGGGTGAATCTGACGTGGAACATCTTGCTTATGACCGAGAAGTTTTCCGGAAGGTTATTATGGGAGTGAAATTATGCAAAGGTGATAGTTATGCTAGTGAATGAAAGAATTAGGACCAATGGCAACTGAAATCATGGAAACCGCAACATTTCTGTGATGTTTTGGCGAAAATGCATTCACACTAACAAACTTATTTTACAGTAATGCAAATCAATTCGGGTAACGACATAAAGCATATCCCACTATATAACGTGCTTCTCATAAGGAAAAACCCGTGCACCACGGAGAATATTCATTACTGAACACTGATGTTTCCATGTGAACATCTAATCATTTCATAATATGCACTTCATCTCTGATCCGTAAATTATATACCACATGTAAACACATATTGAGATCTGCTGTACAATCTCCAGAACAATAATTTGTATAGTTTGTTTGGTGTACATGACTGATTGACTAGCACCTTGCCATCTTGACAGACTGAGTTTAGAAACCATGTGTTGCCCATACAGCATGATCCCTTTCTCGGTCTTCCCAATTTTACCCCAGAATAAATAAGAAAGGTAACACCAATACGCCTGAAAAAAGAATAGCTTCAGAAGCTGCCGGATCAGCAAAGAAATGATCAAACTGTCCGCGTATCGGACATCCTAGACCAGTCGCCGACAAAGGCTTTGGGCCTGGTCTGCCCTGCTGTGACATTGAGTCTTTAGGTTGCATTTCCTCGCACTAGGGTAAGGCGTGTACCCTCCCAATTGCACTTCTCCGCCCACAACGTTGGCACAATGTGGGGTGTCGGGTTTTGTGAGCGCCGCCCAATATTCGGGGTTAACAGAAAGCAGGTAGTAACAGAAAGCAGGTAGTACCGTCTACTGTCAAACGATAGCTCAGTCATATCTGACTAAGACCTGACACCCGGGTGTACATAATGATAAGGTTATATGCTAAATCTCATCATTTTCCCTTATTTGGTAACTGAGTTATGGAATTTTATACGGGGCAAACATTTGTGAACGCACTAAGTTCTCAGATGTTCTAATCCAGTGGTTCTCAACCTTTTTTTTTTTTTTTGGCTAATGCCCCCCTTTACCATATGTTCAGAACGTCATTCCCCCCTCCCTCCTTTTTGAATTTCCTCCCTATAAATCCCCCCCCCCTCCACAGTATACATAGAAATGGAAGCTAAATTTAATAACACATACTAGTACATGTCGTCTAGACATCTACATAAAACGTGATTTGCGGGTCTAATCATCTCATCTCACCATGTTCCTCTTGTACCTTGCGGTGTCGAGGTGAAGTATAAACATCGTGAGAGTGGGTACTTGAAACTATTTACTTGTTTCAAGGGATGTTCGTTTAGGTGAATTGTTGTTGGTGTTTTTTCTTCTTTGGTTATAGTAATCACCTCTGTTTTGCTTGTGCTCATTTTCATGTTATGTTCCCTACACATTTCGTTTAGACTATTCATGTGATCTTGTAATTCAGCTTCTGATTTTGCTATTATTAGTATTAGTGTCTGGTCGTCCGCAAACAGGAGTTTTCTAATGGTTAGATTTGCAGATGGTTCTTCTTCTGTGTTCTCGTCATGAGGCCTCTGTTTGGCTGGTTTCTTTACAGGACACAACCTTGTCTTACTCCAGATCTTATGACGAAGGGTTCTGAGTGTCCTCCAGTTGTTCTCACTATCCATTCACTGTTGTTGTATAAGCTTCTACTTAGCCTTTGTCGACCAAGAAAAAGGCATTCGATAGAGTAGATAGAAACAAGCTGTGGGAAATCCTTAAACAATATGGAGTGAGTACACATCTAACAAACCTATGTAGAAGTTTATACAACAACAGTGAATGCATAGTGAGAGCAACTGGAGGACACTCAGAATCCTTCACCATGAGATCTGGAGTACGACAAGGTTGTGTCCTGTCCCCTCTCTTGTTCATAACATATATAGACAACATTTGTAAAGAAACCAGCCAAGCAGAGACAGCAAAAATACTGCATGACAAGAACGCAGAATAAGAACCATCTGCAAATCTAACCATTAGAGAACTCCTGTTTGCGGACGACAAGCACTAATAGCAAAATCAGAAGCTGAATTACAAGACCACATGAATAGTCTAACTAAGTATACAGTTAAATAGCCCAGCTCTGAAACAAGTTAAAGAATTCAAATATCTTGGAAGTAATGATCACAGAAGATGGCAGATTGAACAGAGAAATCGAAATCAGATGTCAAAAAGCTAGTGCACTTACATATCAACTATCACCTTTACTGACCAAATATACCCATGTCTGTAAAACGACAGGTAATAAACAGCATATTCACACCAACCCTATGCTACCAATCTCAAACTTGGACTTTATCCAAATCACACTCTCACAAAATTAACACCTGTGAGGTGAGATGTCTGAGGAGAGCTGCCAACTTAACAATCCGAGACCGAGTAAGAAATGCTATGATCAGACAGACAGTGGGATCAACACCTTGTGCCACATTTATTGAAAGACAGAAGATCAAGTGGTTTGGCCTTGTCGTTAGAATGCAACACCATCAACTACTATCAGTGGCCTTACATCAAAGATCATCTGCGATGAGACCAAGAGGACGTCCAAGGAGAAAATAGATTGACGACATCAAAGACATTGTACAATCACACGGAATGACACTATCCAGTGCTGCTCACTGGGCGCTGGGACGCAAATTATTCCTCCCACGATGCTTGACGGCAGAAGTGGAAGATGATGATGATGACTACAGAAAGTGGATACTGATATTGTATAAAAACCCGGAAAGCAAAGTGTTATTCACTGACTGCTAGCTACAGGCTGATAAGACCTATAATACAAGGGTGTCCACTATCACCACTTTTGTATATACTGACATTTGAGCCATTATTATAAAAGATCAGACAAAATACAAACATTAAAGGGAATAGGAGAGCAGAAGGTCATTGCTTATGCAGACAATACTGCCTTCTTCCCTTTAAGCAATACATCCATCAGAAACATACTTCACACCTTTTCCTACTTTGGGAAATGCAGTGCAGCCAAAATTAATATACAAAAATCACAGATTACGGGGAAAGTGGAAACAAAAGTCTTATTTCCCTACAGACCTAACAAACACAGACAATATGAAACTGTATGGGATCACATTTCCATGTAACCCCAGAACAACACACATGGCTAAAACTAACACAACAGATCACAGATATGCTACAAAGGTATAAATACAATACAGCAACAATATCTGGTAGAAGCACAATAGGTAACACATACATCATACCAAAAATAATATACTTAGTGGCAGTATTAAATCATCCAAAACAGACAATCACAGACATAAATAAGCAGATCAGACAATTTATCTTTAGGAAGACAAGACACAGCATACAACACAAAACACTCATACAAGACAAGAAATAAGGAGGAATAGCACTTCAGGACATAAAAAGCATTTGGAATCAGCCACATAGGTCATATTATTTGATATACAGAGCAACACAGATTAGCATTATATTATGTAGCACACAAAATAAAATATCTAACAATACTATACAATGCAGCAGCTCATTATCAGGGCAGACTGTGAACATTCTATCACACTTGTATACGTGCAATACAAGGACATGAAAATTTAATACAGGAAGCTGTCATAACTGTCATTTACTGACAATATAGTACCTGTCAGAAGTCGGGGTGCCCACCGCCTAGATGAAAGTATTATTCACTGGCAAGCAACACCAAATAGTCAGAAACTGACTAGGGACAAAATATATATGGCTGAACTACAGATTAAGCCCTGAATATCCAACATACAGCTCCAACTGGCTCGTTACAAAATTGAAATTAACTGTGCTGAATATTCGCCAAGGAGTAGGAAAGAGAAGGTTAGCTAGGATAGATTTAAGTGTAATTGACAACTATCCCAGTACAGGTTTTTCTCCCTGACTGCTCCCTTCCTTGGTGTGTAAGTGAAACCCCACCAATGTACATACACAACACGTATGCACAATTGGAATTAAAAATTTAGTGACAGAACTATGAGTTAAACAAACTACACTCACTTTAATTACTAATCATATTGACATCTTATGTTTTTCAAGATGATGATGATGATGAAATCATATAACATATTGATAGTGATGACATAACTTCAAGGTTACTTGAACTATCTGGATCTGTGGTCCAGATCCTCTCTCTCCAGTAGAAACAAAACAGCTTGCTGGTATTCTGACGCCTGTCAGTCCTGGCACTACCTAGTCATCTCCAGCTCTTGAGATCTAAACATAGGCGCTCTTTGTGAGAGCTTGAAAGAAAGTCAAGAATGGGTTATATCTAGTTCTACATCAGTGCAATCCTAAGTAAAACATATCCTAGCACACACATATCCAATGACCAGTCTGGCCAAGTTATCTTCCAGCTCTACTGCATTCACCATCCTCCTTCTCCCTCCATATCTCTGTCCTACGGTCTTAGTCTAGGACGGGCATTTCAATTGTCTCACACGCCTGTAATTATTACATTTCTGCCGTCCCATGTCCATGTCGCTAATACCGAAATTCTGAGTCGTACAGCCACTCCGTTCAAAGTTAGTTTAGCAGCTCACAGGGTCGGTAATGATATTATAATAGTATCTGATCATCCGGGCTTACAAGCCGTGACCAGTACCTGAGCCAGGTTTTCGTGAATTACCATGAACGCACGCCCACAATACACTGAAAAGGTTTAGCACCATATACCCTATACCAATTGTGGATAATGTCTGTACCATTACACCTCTGCTACAAATGTGACCAATAGGCGAGGTGCCAATGTGCGCACAATAGCATAACACTTCATATTGGTAGGTTTGCATGTGCCAAATCAATATACCAAACATGAAATACCCATAAAATATATTAATTAAATGATACATATTATAATACTTTAACATAATAGCATTATGCAAAGTTAGTTTGTATGCATACAAAATGAGACGTATACACATAAAAAGAATATTACGAAGCATAGTCCTAGCATCGTATATTCATATGAAGTTACAAATACATACATCCCACATATACTTAAACATTAGGCATGTGAAAGTATTCCTACATACATAGTATGAAATGCAAACAATTGTAGTAACATGATTATCTACCACGCCTGAGAAACTAAGTTTCCATAGAGTAACAGACATCTAACATGATAAGTGAAAGTCAAAAGTCTGTCTCCCAAAAGGTATATACTTGTATAGTAAGAATAACCCTTATAGCAATAGGATATACACTCAATTAACCTGAAGAAATGATAATTCTTGAAGTCACCTAGGTCAGATATAGACTGAAAATCAGTACATACATCTAAAAGACTTAGATAGTTACTAAGAAATCTACATTTCTAGTGAAGTCTAGCAGACCTATGACTACAGACATTGAAATGGTTGCCTACCTGTTTCCACTGATTTTCGTAACTAACATGAAACAGGTCGAGGGGGCCTATTTAAGCTGAGTCCAGCAGACTTATTATCTCCCAGAAATTCCAGTCATAAATTCTTCCTTATCTCCCCCTGGCGTTAATTGCAATTCTCACTGTAAAACTGGCCATCACACCTTTCTCCTCTCTGTCTGGTACAAAGTCCACGGGCCCAGTGTTACTTGCCTTTGTCAGATCTGTTTCACACACTGTAACAGGGCAGACACATTATCTCCCAGTCTGTCCTGTCATAAATTCTTCCTGAACAACTAACCATCACCTAGGGTACACCTGGGCGATTTTCCTAGCTCTGCTTATCAGGTGTCATGTCAAAGGAACAATTAGGTTCTCATGGTCAGCTGCCAGTTTACAACTCTGTTGGTAACCTGGTTTGCTTGCTTCATGTCTGGTGGGGTTTAATTACACACTCCACTGAGTCTGACCTCCAGTCTGGCTGGATTTATAACCTCTGGGGGTGACCTGTACTGGTGTCAAATTAAATTTCCCATACAGAAAGCCATCTGTGGTGGTTTGTAATCTTGCGTCATGTGAAACGTCTTATATATGCTTATAGAGAAAGCAGTCCATCAAAAGTGAACCAAAAACTGTTCTGGGCTGTAAAGGCAGCATTTCATGACAGTACCTTGCAGTGTATGGCAGAGGGGTCTTTGAGCCTGAAGAATTAAGGCCACCTGGCTAGTGCAGTCAGCGCGAACTGTGCAGGTTAGGACTTTCTTTTATATATATACATATATATATACAGGAAGCAGCACATGAAATATACAAACAATTAGTTAGTAAACAAGCACCATCACTTAAACTGAGATTCAAAAGACGACAAAAATATTTCATGTCAGACTATACATCCACCTTTTCCAACTTACACAACAAGCACATCACACCTAAAGCAAGAGAAGTCACTTTCAGGCAGCTTTTTAATATGATCCTCATAATACCCACATTAGCACGCAGATCCAGACAAATAGGAAAATGCCAACTATGCAAGAACAACACACAAGAGACAGAAGAACACATATGCTACACATTTCAAACAGGCACAGATGCAGTGGAAACTATCAAACAACTAATACAAGCACACACAAGCAAACAAACAGACATGACAAAGCAATCTGTCTTAACACTCTTCCTAAAACACCCACAGATAAAACACACAAAACTACTTCAAACGCTAGCAGAATACAGAAACTTAGTTTGGACTTGCAGAATCAAGGCCAGGTTTAATTCCCTTACACACAACAAAGATCCAGGGAGAATCTGCGGGAGATCCAGAAAATAAACCCTAATTGTTGAAGTCAGGAAAGTTGGCGTAAATGGCACTGACTAAAAAACGAACATCTATGCACTGCAATGGCTGCTATGCACTATCCTGCCTGTGACCCATGCTGGAACAGACACATCAAACGTTGATCGCAGGAGATTTAGAGGATAATACAAATGTATGTAACATGTTTTTCTCCGCCCAGTCTCCTGATGTTCAAATAAACTATATACACTTGCTGCTTTCAATGCCCAGAGATTGCAGCATTTGTTTTCTGACCATCATAGCTGTGAGGTTGATCCAGCCGCTTGAAGTTGGTAGCAGATGTTTCACTTGAGTGTATTCATGGAAATGAGCCAACCACCATATCTTGATATGATTTCTTCTTCTTATATCCCATGCCGTATGGTGATGGTGATCATGTCTGTCAGCAGCCTTGTGTCTCGTGAATCATTTCTGATACCGATGTTTCTCCATGCTATGACCTCCCCATGCATCTCTTTCCCTCCAACTTTTCTGTTGTGATGATATACTCCAGCTTTGCCCTTCTCATGACATGCTCATAGAATGTGGGCTGTCATCTTCCGATGCTAGTAACCAATTCTGTTTATGAGTTAAATTCTTTCAAGGCATCTTCAATGTTCTTTCTATCCGTTCATGGATATAGTGGTAGGTATTTGGGTTCTTTACTTAACTGTTACTGCCAGCCATGAATAAAACACTTTTGGCAGTAAACACAGATGCACACTGCACAACGGGAGCCATTTAACCATCACACGAGGTTACTCATTTAAAAATGTTTCAGCCTGTTTATTTTCTTGACACTGTAAGGGGAGTGTTTAAATGTATGATCAAGATGATAATTGAGCAAACCCAACCAAACAAATCTTAGGTTAGAATCTGCAGGGGAAGTAAGAATTGGCAGCAGAAGTAAATATGTCAGAGAATCAATTCATGAAACAAACAATAGTATACAAATGTGTTAAATTCAACTACAGCAGTTCGTCATGACTCTCAAATGTCTTTTCCCTGTTGCATTTCCATATACTACCAAAATCTTACGTCACCTTTTACACAGAAATAATTGTCGAGAAACCTCTTAAATCATTGATAATACAAGTGAAAAAAAAACAACTAACAGGTATAGATTTGCACTCATAGAAAAAAAGGATAGAAGCAGAAATTAGAGGGCTAAATGGGTTTCTAGATGGCAATGATTGAAGTACGTCTGTAACTTCAGTGAGGCACTGCTGAAATGTGGAGGTGGTAGACATGAATTACGATGTACCTATGGCTTCCGACTGTTCTCTTGTCATGTGTCAGACATGAATTACGGTGTACCTATAGCTTCCAACTGTTCTCTTGTCAAATATGTCCTCTCATTCCATTTCCTTCATTTGTTTCTATAAGTGTTAACCAATGCCTGTGAATTTACTTCTTATATTACTTCCCCTGAGCAAGCCACTGTTAAGGTTCAGGCCCATTGTCTGTCTGATCCTATCTGTACATGTACTTAGTGAACTAGAACTGTACAAGCAAGACAAACATTGCACATGACACAAAAAGCCAGCAATGATCAACATATAATAATTTATTATGTATTCACATAAACAAGTTATTGATAAGTCATATTCATAAAAATCACCTTAGCCAAATGTCTTAGAATCTATAAAAATGTAGAATTTGATTTTCTAAGATATCATACAAATCTATATTTTTAAAGATTGTGACACGTATCATGAAAAAATACAAGAAATAAAATTCTAAACAAATCAGGAATAAAATACGTGAGAAACGAACCACCTTTACCAACATCCCTAGATAACAACACAAGATGTCCATGGCAAAACAGAAATTCAAAATGCAAACTGCGATGATTAATGATATAACTAACTCAACATTGCTGCACTGGCAACACACTCATATGTGCTCTGTATCCATCAGCAATGTTGCAGATTATAAAATTGCTAATAAGGCACAAGCAATAAATGTGTGATCCAAATGTAAAGATTATATATGTCTAAAATCTGCACATGCTAGTCAGCAAATGTTGGGCAAGAAATTAAATTTGACACTTTATGTTGATGATCTGAACTTCCATGAGAAATTGCTCTTCTGTCCTCCACATGAAATCAGGTCCAAGGTAAACTAAACACACTTGATGAGAGGTCACAGTAATTAGGTCTAGAAATTCATAGGGGAAAGACACAGACAATGAGAATAAATCAAACAATTGATAAAAGAATAAATCAAGCAAGTTATAACCTGACTTCCTTGTTGAAACCTCATGCTAATGGGTGAAATCATACACATCATCAGGTAACAACGTAGACAAAGTTGGAGGAACAGAGAGAGGTACTAAAATACAACAAGCAAAAGAAACTGTCATAGCACTAGGAACATTGTGAAAGTCAGACGAAATTAAATCTAGAACCACATTTAACTCTATCATCAAATAAGTAAAACAGTTGTTAAAAATCTACAAATGCTCATTAGTTGGCGCTTGCACAGAAGAGAAGGACAGAATCATCAGTCTGGATCTAAGGAAAGATCTAAACAAGTCCCAGTGGAGCAGTTGGTGACAAAAGGATGCTAGCAATGGATAGAAGACACTTTGAGGAAACATGATAATATAACATGAAAGTCCTCCCTCTGGCTGCCACAGGACACAAGAAAAATAAAGATGGAGACATCAAAGCACACAGAGAAGATAATTAAGAGACAGATAAATAATATGAGGAGGAAATGGATGGAGCTGCAAGAAATAAGGATAACAGGGCCAGACACGATTTGGGTGAGGGCCTATACTCGATTCGCAGATAAAAGGCAAAAGAAGAAGATATATTTATGTAATATTTGTTGCAGTTAACGGGGGGAAAAAACTAATTCTAATAATTATTTTGTGATAGCAAAACAAAAGTATTCAGGATACAAAATGTCTAGCAGCAGCATACAACACAAAAAAAACATGTCAATAACTGATCACGTGTGTGCAAGTTCTGTTTGGATAGCCTGCCGTAGGTCACCTAGAAACTGCCATGGTTCCTGAAGAACACATCACCTATTCTAAGACTCAATGCTGCTGCCATGCACTGGCACTTGTATGCACAGATGTAATGAGATTCAATGCGCTACCATGCACTGACAATGTATGCACAGATGTAATGAGACTCAATGCTGCTATCATGCACTGACAATGTATGCACAGATGTAATGAGACACAATGCTGCTACCATGCACTGACAATGTATGCAAAGATGTAATGAGACTCAATGCTGCTATGATGCACTGATAATGTATGCAAAGATGCAATGAGACACAATGAGACTCAATGCTGCTACCATGCACTGGCAATGTATGCAAAGATGTAATGAGACTCAATGCTGCTACCATGCACTGATAATGTATGCAAAGATGTAATGAGACTCAATGCTGCTATGATGCACTGATAATGTATGCAAAGATGTAATGAGACACAATGAGACTCAATGCTGCTACCATGCACTGGCAATGTATGCAAAGATGTAATGAGACTCAATGCTGCTACCATGCACTGACAATGTATGCAAAGATGTAATGAGACTCAATGCTGCTACCATGCACTGACAATGTATGCAAAGATGTAATGAGACTCAATGCTGCAACCATGCACTGACAATGTATGCAAAGATGTAATGAGACTCAATGCTGCTATGATGCACTGATAATGTATGCAAAGATGCAATGAGACACAATGAGACTCAATGCTGCTACCATGCACTGGCAATGTATGCAAAGATGTAATGAGACTCAATGCTGCTACCATGCACTGACAATGTATGCAAAGATGTAATGAGACTCAATGCTGCTATGATGCACTGATAATGTATGCAAAGATGTAATGAGACACAATGAGACTCAATGCTGCTACCATGCACTGGCAATGTATGCAAAGATGTAATGAGACTCAATGCTGCTACCATGCACTGACAATGTATGCAAAGATGCAATGAAACTCAATGCTGCTATGATGCACTGATAATGTATGCAAAGATGCAATGAGACCCAATGTTGCTATCATGCACTGACAATGTATGCAAAGATGCAATGAGACACAATGAGACTCAATGCTGCTATCATGCACTGACAATGTATGCAAAGATGCAATGAGACTCAATGCTGCTATGATGCACTGATAATGTATGCAAAGATGCAATGAGACTCAATGCTGCTATGATGCACTGATAATGTATGCAAAGATGCAATGAAACTCAATGCTGCTATGATGCATTGATAATGTATGCAAAGATGCAATGAGACTCAATGCTGCTATCATGCACTGACAATGTATGCAAAGATTCAATGAGACTCAATGCTGCTATGATGCACTGACAATGTATGCAAAGATGCAATGAGACTCAATGCTGCTATGATGCATTGATAATGTATGCAAAGATGCAATGAGACTCAATGCTGCTATCATGCACTGACAATGTATGCAAAGATGCAATGAAACTCAATGCTGCTATGATGCATTGATAATGTATGCAAAGATGCAATGAGACTCAATGCTGCTATCATGCACTGACAATGTATGCAAAGATTCAATGAGACTCAATGCTGACAATGTATGCAAAGATGCAATGAAACTCAATGCTGCTACGATGCACTGACAATGTATGCAAAGATGCAATAAGACTCAATGCTGCTATCATGCACTGACAGTTTTAGTTTAGTTTAGTCGATGGATCAACATCATGGCACATGGGTGTAAACCATGCTCCATTCTACTCCTAACTCAAGCCTGAGTCCTGAGAAACTCACCTCAGTGCACGAACTCCGTAGCACCGACAGGAATCCTGAAATACTTTGGGTAGATTTTTAACTGGAAATTTTGCCCGGGCAGCGACGTTAGGCTACTCTTTTTTGATTTCCAACTCCCAAGGGATGTTTTGCGTGTGCAACAATGCACACGGGGGTCCGATCTCACTACCCAGAGACCAGGGGAAATTTTATTACTAGAAGTCCACGTGAAAAAATCCCGGTCCTCGCCGGGGCTTGAACCCAGGACCTCCAGCACTCGAGGCGGACACCATACCTCGAGACCACTCAGCCCCCTCCAAGCACTGATAATGTATGCAAAGATGCAATGAGACTCAATGCTGCTATCATGAACTGACAATGTATGCAAAGATGCAATGAGGCTCAATGCTGCTATGATGCACTGATAATGTATGCAAAGATGCAATGAAACTCAATGCTGCTACCATGCACTGACAATGTATGCAAAGATGCAATGAAACTCAATGCTGCTACGATGCACTGACAATGTATGCAAAGATGCAATGAAACTCAATGCTGCTATCATGCACTGACAATGTATGCAAAGATGCAATGAAACTCAATGCTGCTATGATGCACTGATAATGTATGCAAAGATGCAATGAGACCCAATGTTGCTATCATGCACTGACAATGTATGCAAAGATGCAATGAGACACAATGAGACTCAATGCTGCTATCATGCATTGACAATGTATGTAAAGATGCAATGAAACTCAATGCTGCTACGATGCACTGACAATGTATGCAAAGATGCAATAAGACTCAATGCTGCTATCATGCACTGACTGTTTTAGTTTAGTTTAGTCGATGGATCAACATCATGGCACATGGGTGTAAACCCATAAGTGCTCCATTCTACTCCTAACTCAAGCCTGAGTCCTGAGAAACTCACCTCGGTGCACAAACTCCATAGCACCGGCGAGGATCCTGAAATACTTTGGGTAGAATTTTAACTGGAAATTTTGCCTGGGCAGCGCTGTTAGGCTACTCTGTTTTGATTTCCAACTCCCAAGGGATGTTTTGCGTGTGCAACAATGCACACGGGGGTCCGATCTCACTACCCAGAGACCAGGGGAAATTTTATTACTAGAAGTCCACGTGACAAAATCCCGGTCCTCGCCAGGGCTTGAACCCAGGACCTCCAGCACTCGAGGCGGACACCATACCTCGAGACCACTCAGCCCCCTCCATGCTGCTACCATGCACTGACAATGTATGCAAAGATGCAATGAGATTCAATGCGCTACCATGCACTGACAATGTATGCAAAGATGCAATGAGACTATATGATGCTACCATGCACTGACAATGTATGCAAAGATGCAATGAGACTCAATGCTGCTATCATGCACTGACAATGTATGCAAAGATGCAATGAGATTCAATGCTGCTATCATGCACTGACAATGTATGCAAAGATGCAATGAGACTCAATGCTACTACCATGCACTGACAATCTATGCAAAGATGCATACAACTCAGACACATTAAAGAGGTGATTAATCTTTCTTTCATTTACAGAAAGAAAGAGACAAACAGTTTTCTTTGGTCATATGATGAGAAGAGGGGCCCTGGAGCACATCGTGATATGTAGAAAGATCAGTGGTAGAAGAGGTTGAGGTAAGTAAGAGAAACTGTGCTGGTTTAAGATGGAATATTATCACTAGAATTGATCCAAAACACCAAGGACCAAAATCTGTTGTGAAATATAAATGCCTACGACATCCGGCAAGGTGTATGATGATGATGATTTTATAGAAAGAAGCTTTGGCCACACAAAATGCTCAGGTACCAGTGTACATATTTACAATAGTATAAGATAAACATCATTATTCTTTTGTTAATAGTGACCATGGGTTAAATAAAATGTACAGACTTTTAAAACAGGAATTTAATATGAAACTAATGATAACTTCACAATCTATAAATTGCTTTTAATTTTTTATTGCAACTTTTTGCTTTTGTGCGTGTTCATTTTCATTATTCTGCTCATTTTCTTGTTCATTTTCATCATTCTTAAAATATCTGGAAACAGCATAAATAAGCCCTAAGGCCAGACCACTTGCTAGTCCAACTGCAGCGCCCGTCATAACATTTTCAACCTGGAATTAGATGGAACACAAATTAGAGAATGCCCACATAAAAGACAAGCTGTGATGTAATTCAACCATTGATATGTCACTTCCTGAATGCATTAAAAAAAATATAGAAAGTCTCATCACCTTGTTGCTGAACGAGTTTTAAAAGAATTGGTAAAGTGAATTGTCAAAACAAAAATAAGAAATTGAAATGCACTGTTGTAACACTGGTATGCAGGACATGGAGAGGTGGCTACACAGTGGAAAGTACACTAGTTTGTGGAAAATATACTAGTTTGTGCAAAGTACACAAATTTGTGGAAAGTACCCTAGTTTGTAGAAAGTACACTAGTTTGTCAACATTCATCTGACTTCAGTGGGCTGTGGGAAGTAAATTCTTTAAAAGTTAGTTGCATATACTTTACAGGAAGTCATAGTCAACCCCTGCATGTTTTGGCTGTTTGTGATTTCTTGGCAAGTTTACGTTCAGTAGTTTGCAATTGCTTTCTGAACAACCAGCATTGATACCATTTTATAAAAACCAACGCAACACGACCTGCAAAATCTTTTCAACCAGATGTTATGTTACATCAAACAATGTCATTGCCTTTTGGGAAGTAACATCTCTAAACAGCATGTTATATTACATAGAACAATGTCATTGCCTGCTGGGAAGTAAATTCTTTCAACTACATGTTATATTACATCAACAATGTCATTGCCTACTGGGAAGTAATTTCTTTAAACTAGATGTTATATTACATCAACAATATCATTGCCTACGGGAAGTAAATTCTTTAAACTATATGTTATATTACGTAGAATAATGCCATTGCCTACTGGGAAGTAAATTTTTTAAACTATATGTTATATTACATCCAACAATGTCATTGCCAACTGGGAAGTAATTACTACTACATATTATATTATATCAAACAATGCCATTGCCAACTGGGAATTAATTTCTTTAAATTAAAATGTTATATTTCACCAAACAATGTCATTGCCTTCTGGGTAGTCAACTATCTAAATGCACTTATGGGTTACACCTGCGTGCCGTGACGTTGATCCGTCGACTAAACAAACTAGATGGCATTGACATGATTGACCAAGCTTCACTCTAAATTCATGTAGTTGAGCCAGCGTCAGTATCTGCTAGCTGAGTCCTTATTGCATCGATTATATCAGCCATGTCCTTGCTTTTTCTGTTTTTATTGGTGCATTATTTACCAGAAATATCAACTGGGGAACCCTTTGAGGCCACATATTTGATTCAAATTATGTCCATATTCTATGCAGAGGTTATTATGCCTTTTATTGAAGTACTTGGTAACAAACTATCGTCTGTCAAGACAAGGTACAGGTACAGTACAACCTTACGCCACATCTAAATGTATATATAAATTTCAGTGTAAATGCTAGCCCATTTACGTAAACAGAATGGAATGACCCTTAGAAAAGTGAATAAACATGCCTAAATGGATCAGCAATGGAAAAGCAACCCAACTGAGCCTACCAGATGCAAGAAATTACATCTTCCATAGTACGCCACTTATTAAAATGTGGGCGTGTGGAAGACAAAGAGTGCTTGTGTGTTACTGGAGCCTATAAGGAAAGCTAAGAACACTGTAACCTCCATGCATGTCAGGAGAGGCAACTAAGGAGGGTTGGTGTGAGCCTGGCTACTTCAACACGTAGAAAACTTTCACTGTGAAGTCCAACCAATCATGAACATCTACACAAGGCATCACATGAGTTGGTTGGGAAATAAAAGGGAGAAGCAGAAGTTAGAGACAAAAGACCCTCAGTGTGCTATTTACTACTCATAACCAAAGTTGCTGAGGCTTGCAAAACATGCAATTATGTAAACAAAAAGACATGATTGTCATTTTAAAACTACCATGATAACCATGAAACTTATGAAAGTTTATGAAAGTGTGTTTTGTGTTTGTCAGTTAAAGAATGCATCTTGCTTTGCTCAAATATATGTTGAACCAGTTCTGTAGTATGCACTTGATGAGAAGCAGTGAAATACATCAGGCAATAAATTGTGCAACATATTGTTTGAGTCTTCAATAATCATATTTGCAATGGGCAAACATTGTTTTGAAAACAATATAATGCCAAGAATAAAGCTATTTACATACCTGATCACTTTTCGAGATGCCATAGCGACACCACTTGGCAAAATGTTCACAATTTGAATAGAGCAGATTGTAGCCAACGTTTCCAAGTCTTGTAAAAGCATTCTCCTTAATTTCTTCAGGGCTGAGTGGCCTGTGTTAGAAAATTGCTCAGTAACATAAACATAAAATATACAGTCTGGAAGTTATATTCACAGTTAAATCTTGTCCCACGGGAGAAACTGCCACTAGGGTGTGAAGTGCTAGACCTTCACATATTCAGTGTTATGAGGTGAAATACCCAGTTCCCTTCCTTGTCACATTTCCATTCTGAAAACTATCTGGAACAAACTTTATGCACTTCACTGATGACACTGCAGTCAACTCATACATGAAATCTGATGCAAGATAACTAAATACATTGGATAGGAAGTCACAACAATTTAACTAAAACACAGGGAAGAGATAAAGATAATGAGAATAAATCAAGAAAATGATGACCTAATCTCTCATGGTAAAACATCACAGAATCATACACCTATCTATGTAGCAATATAGACAAACATGAGGGAACACAGATATATATATGATTGATTGATTGATTGATTTAGGAACCGACATCACAGCATTCGGGACATTCCCATAAGCGCTCCATCCCCATCCTCAGCAACCAGCGAAGAGTTCCAACACTAATAGTTCAAGTAGCAATCTGATTATATGTCCGTCTCGCCTTTCCTCTTAGCGTCGAGTGTCGGCCAGATCCCCCCGTCACACCTCGCTGTCTCATTCTTATCAGACTATGGTGATCCATCTGCTCCTCCGAGGTGTACATGTGCTCCCACAAGGCCGCAATCACGTCTGCCTTGTCATGCATCAACACTCCACCAAGTTCTGCCGAGCCAGCTAATCTGTCCGCCTGTTCATTCCCCAGCACACCATATATATATATATATATATATATATATATATATATATATATATATATATATATATATATATATATATATATATAGTCAGCCAGGTCTTAGTCAGATATGACTGAGCTACCGTATGACAGTAGACGGTACTACCTGCTTTCTGTCAGCGCCGAATGTTGGGCGGCGCTTACCAAACCCGACACCCCACATTGTGCCAACGGCTTCGGGCGGAAGAGCGCAATTGGGAAAGTACAAGCTTTATCCTGGTGCGAGGAAATGCAACCCATAGACAAAATAAGTCATGGCAGGGCAGACCAGGCCCTAAGCCTTAGTTGGGAGCTGGTCTAGGATCGAAGCTCCGACAGGCGGACAGTTAGAGCATTGCTTTGCTGATCCGGCAGCTTCTGCAGCTTGTCTTGTTCCAGATGTATAGGTGTTAACTTTTCCTCAGGAGTGAACTAGGCAGGCCAAGAGAGGGATCATGCTGCATGGGCAACACATGGTTTCTTTATTTTAGCCCAGGCTTTGTGCTATGGAGAGGCAATAACTCCATCCCTGGTCTTAACCGGTCTCAGAATCAAAGAGAGAGGCAACTGTTACGGGTTATAAGTCCTTGTCAGTTGGCGTAGACTCTCGGTGGGAGACACCTACAGGTGTCACTGATCAGCTGCCCAAGCTGGGCAGCCCGGCCAATTGGGTGTTGATCCGCCACAGCCTGCCTGCTTCAATGGGTGCTTGGGGCTAGGACAAAATCTGAATTGCAGGCTGTAAAACCAATGCACCAGGTACTAATAAAAAGAATAATAGAAACCTCAAGCTACGGCTTGCAACCTGGAACGTGAGAACCATGTGTCCAGGATTTTCCACTGACTTGACAAATATTGACGATGTGAGAAAAACGGCTGTGATTGATGCTGAACTCAATCGTCTTAACACTGATATTGCTGGCCTGCAGGAGACTCGCCTCTCTGAGGAAAGGTCACTCAGGGAAAAAACAATTACACCTTTTTTTGGAAGGGAAGAGGGCAGGCAGAAAAAAGGAAACATGGTGTGGTCTTTGCAGTGAAGAATTCGCTACTGGGAATGATGATATCCCAGCTGGAGGTAATGAAAGATTATTATCACTGCGCTTGGCAACCTCTTGTGGATTTGCCACCATTCTTACTGCATATGCACCGACGCTCGCTTCCTCTGATGATGTGAAGGATACGTTCTATGAGCAGCTAGACTCTGTGATCAAGGCAGTTGCAAAATCCGACTACATTTATATGCTCGGTGATTTCAATGCTCGTGTGGGCAAGGACTCGAGTTCATGGCCAGTGTGCCTTGGAAAATACAACATCGGTCACATGAATGATAATGGGCAAAGGCTGCTGGAGCATTGCACTAGAAATGACCTATGTATTACAAACTCCTTTTTTAAAACAAAAGAGCTGCATAAGGTCACATGGAAACATCCAAGATCTGGCCATTGGCATCAGCTGGACTTCATTATCACACGGAGACAACATCTGAACCATACATCATTAACGCGAAGTTACCACAGTGCTGACTGTAATACAGATCATTCTTTGGTTGTTGCAAGGGTTAGACTGAGACCAAAGAGAATCTACACAGCTAAACACAAGTCTAGCCCCAGGATTAATATTATTAACACTCACGATCCTGGAAAGTGCTTTGAATTTCAACAAAAACTTGAAGACGCTTTCAATGATACATCAGAAAATTGTATAGTAAATGATAAATGGAGTAAACTTAAGGAAACTACAAAACAGCGGTAGGGGTTTACGGCACTGTGGATCATAAGAGGCAGGACTGGTTTGCGGCAAACAGCCAGATACTGCAGCCCTTGATTGATAAAAAGAAGATAGCTCTCTTAAGAAACAAGGAAAGACCAACGCGTAACACTCTGAGTGAGCTGAAGCAAGCGAGGAAGGATGTACAAAAGGCTGCCAGGCAGTGTGCGAATGACTATTGGATCAAGTTATGTGAGTCCATTCAAATCGCAAGTGATAAGGGAAACATCAGAAGCGTGTATGAAGGGATAAAGAAAGCCTGTGGTCCAATGATCAAAAGAAGTGCACCACTGAAAACCTTGGCTGGAGAAATCATCACTGATAAGAAACAGCAGATGGATCGAGCACTATTTAGAGCTTTACTCAAGTGAGACCAAGCTAGCGGATGATGCCCTCAACGCCATAGAGGCCCTGCCAACTCTTGACCACCTGGACACACTTCCCACTATAACAGAAGTTAAGTGTGCTATAAATGAACTTGCATCTGGCAAGGCTCCAGGTAAGGATGAGATTCCAATAGAGGTAATCAGGAGTGGGCAAGACACACTCGCTCTACAGATCCACCAGCTAATAGAGCTATGCTGGCGAGAAGGACAAGTCTCACAGGATTTCAAAGATTCAAACATCATAACACTGTACAAGAACAAGGGCGATCGGAGCGACTGTAACAACTAAAGGGGTATCTCACTTCTGTGTATTGTTGGGAAAGTATTTGCCAGAATTGTCCGGCACAGACTTCAAGTCCTGGGAGATCAAGTCTACCCCGAATCACAGTGCGGCTTCCGTCAGAACCGGTCTACCATTGATATGATATTCTCATTGCGACAGATGCAAGAAAAATTCCGGGAACAAAATCAGCCACTGTTTATTGCCTTCATCAACCTCACAAATGCATTCAATTTGGTCAGTCATGAGGGTCTGTTCAAAGCACTAAAGAAGATTGGCTGCCCACTAACTCTTCTTTCCATTGTGGAATCGTTCCACACAGGCATGAAGGGTATAATCAAGTTTGATGGCTCAACTTCAGAAGAGTTTGAAATCAAGAGTTAAGCAAGGTTGTGTACTAGCCCCCACCCTCTTTGGGATATACTTTTCACTCCTACTGAAATATGCCTTTCGTGATCAGGATGACAGTATATACATTCACTCACGCTCAGATGGTGGCCTCTATAATGCTCAGAGATTGAAGGCCAAGACCTAAATTATGTGGGTACTAATCAGAGAGTTGCTTTTTGCGGATGATGCTGCGATTACGACCCACTCTGAGGAAGAATTACAACATCTACTATCTGCATTCTCCAATGCTTGTTCTGAATTTGGTTTAACAATTAACAAAAAGAAGACACAGATTATGTCACAAGGTGCACATGGTGTACCATCAATCTTTATTAACGACGCCGAACTGGAGATAGTAAACCATTTTACATATCTAGGATCAGAGGTAAATAGCAAATTATCCCTCGATCAGGAAATCAACATCAGGATTGGCAAGGCAGCAACAATGAACGTGTTAGCAAAAAGAGTCTGGGAGAACAGGAAGCTTACTGCCAAAACAAAAGTCCTCGTCTACCAAGCCTGTGTCCTTAGTACTCTTCTTTATGGCAGTGAAACCTGGACAACTTACTCACGCCAAGAGAAATGTTTAAACAGCTTTCATATGCGGTGTCTGCAAAGAATACTTGGTATTAAGTGGCAAGACATAATATCAAATACTGAAGTATTGGAAAGATCAGGTTGTGTGACGGTGTATTCCATGGTCAGTCTTCATAGACATAGATGGATAGGACATGTTAGGAGGATGGATGATGGTAGAATACCAAAGGACATCTTTTTTGGTGAATTACAGATGGGTAGGAGATCTCAGGGTCGGCCTCTACTACGATACAAAGATGTGTGTAAGCGGGACATGATTGATACAGGCATAGATAATGCACATTGGGAGCAAGTCGCCGCTGAACGTGTTGCATGGAGGGCAAAGATCAGAAATGGAATAAAGATAAAAGAGAAAATGATTGCAGGTAAAGCACACACAGAGCGTGAGAGACGTAAGATGGTGCACATTGGTGGAAATGACAATGTTTTCACATGCATCTACTGTGGGCAAACATTTGCAGCAAGAATTGGCCTTACCAGCCACACTCGCCACTGCCATGGATCATAGTTAAGCCTTTTTGAAGCACAATGTACCAAACTATCGTCTGTCAAGACGTAAAGGTGCCAATGGATATATATATATATATATATATATATATATATATATATATATATATATATATATATATATATATATATATATATATATAAATTAAGAATACAAAAGGCATATGTACTTTTACAGCACTAGAAAATCTTTGAACATCAAAAGAACTTAAACTTACCACCAAACTTAAAATGTTCAATTATAATGTTAAATCAGAACTACTGTATGGATCAGAAACATGGAGAACAACAAACATAATTTCACATAACTAAAAACATTCACTAATTGGTGCCTTCACAAAACAGCAGGAATAAAATCACAAATGTGCAGCTAATGGTGAAAACTAGACAAATACCAGTGAATCAAGAAGTTAATAAAAGACACTGGTGATGGCAAGATTGAGGGGAAGAGAATAAGGGGAAAGCAGAGAAGTAAATACCTGGATGGCTTGGCCATGTGGTATGGTCGAGACAAGAACAAAGAGCTGATCCACGACTCTGGTGATCATGTGAGATGACGAAATATGACAGCCCATGCAAATTGGCACGGCACATCATGATGATGATGATGGGTAGAACACACACTGAAAAAACTTGAGAATAGTATAACTAGAAAGATCTTTGTCTGGATTCCACAAGGCAAAAGAAATAGGGGAAGACCCACAAATATATGGAAAACAGAAATGTATTCAATATGTTGACACCATCAAGTGCCTTGCTTGCTGGCATGGGCAGTAATGATTCTCCACAAACTGCGATCTCCAATGACATGGAGTATGACATGGAGTACAACATCAGTTCACATGGTGACTACCTTCGGTGCCATGACACAAGACTGTCAAGGATTTTCTCCTGCTGTCTTCCTCTATCTCTCTTTCCACAAATCTTTCCAGTTGTCACATCCTGTTCCAATGTTTGTATTCTCATAAAGTGGCCAACAAATTATTATTGCCTCTTTCTGATGTTTGTGATAAGTTGTCTTTGTGACTTAGCCTCTCTTGAAATGTTCAGATTGCTTGTTTTGGCTGTTTAATGAATTTTCAGCATTCTTCAATAAAACCACACCTCAAAGGTTTTGATGCATAATTTCACCTGTTTATCCAGGATTAACATACAAATTAAAACTAACATAACATTAGACCATCTCACTAATCATATATTACCTCCACTTTTTATCTTTAGTATTATTTTTGCGGGCCTTGCTATCTGAAGCAACCTTCCAGAACTCATCTATGCACACCTTGGCTTTATTAAACTTGGCCCCACAGATTGTGAACACGTGCTCTGATTTAACAGTGGCATCAATTCCATCGTTGTCTTCGCCAGCCAAGTGAACTACTCTTCCTTGGCCTGAAAGAATATTTAACAATCCAAATTTGTGTGAAAGTTCACAACACATGGGTAAGAAAATACAGAATTTATATCACTATGAGGAAGAGGATAACAAACAAAAGAAGAAGAAAAAGGAAGGAGATGTGTGTCTGAAACAAAGAATGTTCAGTCTGAGTCGTGTGCTTGTATTATCATTTTGTGTATGTGCACTCACTCGCTTTGAATTCAAGCATAGTCCATAGATGTGCTGTTACTTCCAGTGCACTGGATTGATTTTTGTGTGTGGATTAGCTTTCCCTATTACCAGTATCCCTTGCCATCTGGAGAACCCACTCCAACTTCTGCAGTACTTGTAATTGACATCTCCAAGTCAAGTACGAGGTGTGCTTGTATTATTGATGTGTATTAACAACACAAGGTAAAGGACCCCTTTGCATACCATGGGGTGTATTAGGTATATGGTGCCAGCGCCATATTTTAATACTAATCGACAACGAATGATGTGGTCAACATCATGCCAGAATGTGTTGTAGGTCTTTGTTTTTTATGTTTTCCACAACATAACGTAGTTGTTTACAATAAACAAAGTCAAGCACCCATTTCCGCTCTCTGAGGAATTGTGGGTATGTGATGGTCAAGGACACTTTTACCAGCCCGGAGCTGTATTGGGTATATGGTGCTAGAACCATATTTGTATAGACTGATCGGTGCCCAACGGGTGATGTGGCCAATATCACACAGAAGATGTTCGTGTTTTTTTTTCTTTTTTTGCGCACGCTCACTTTGAACTCAAGCGTAGTCCATACACACTGCTTCTAGTAGTGTTGGACTGCTTTTTGTGTGTGGATTAGCTTTCCCTATTAATAGTATCCATCGCCATCAGGCACATACACTCCAACTTCAGAAGTACTTGTAATTTACGTCCCCAAGTCAAGGATGATGAGTAAACATTTTAGTCCAACAGTCTGGTGTAGGGGTTGAACCCCTTACCTCGGCATCAGAATACTGGATGTTTAAGAACATGCATTCTTATCCATTCGGCCATGCTGACCTAGATAGTTGTATATGATTAACATCATGTAGAAGGTCCTTGGCAGAACATCGCTCTCATTACAGCCAGCCGAACAGATTCTTGTCCTGTGCCAGTTTTCCTGTCTTACACATTTTCATGCCAATTGTGTCTACCATTAGTTAGTTAGTTAGTCGCAGTTCCAACTTCACAGCAACGGGTCGTCCCCATTATGCTCCGTTCCTGTGCCAGTGAATATCGCACAAAATGCTCCCCACTGCCCAATGTGAAAAGTGGAAAAGACAGGAGTCTCGACAAACAACAGCCCGCACAGATCTCTGTGCATAATGCCGCCGCCAGAATGTCAACACAATAAGCCCCCACAAAACATCCAGTTCATTTCTGATGGAATCAGCAGTCATTTTCCCATCTGGATGTTTCCTAGATGTTCACCCACACAGCCCACGAAATACAGTTCATCGTCGACGGTAGTGTCTACCATGTCTTGTGCCAGGTGTCCGCAGTGTCTTGTGCCAGGTGTCTGCAGTGTTTTGTGCCAGGTGTCATGACAAACTACTGATCATAAAATTGCCTAAAAAATAAACCTGGGGTTGATCACAATGGACAAGCAACATTGTGCTTTGTTTATACGCCAGTTGGTGTTGGTGATCATGCCTGCTCACAGCTTCTTCTTCTTCTTCTTCTTTCGTTCGCTTGAAATATGTCTATATCTGCAATGTCATCTCTTGCATGAATTGAACTGTTTTTTTCAGTTCACACAGTGGTCCATAGAGTTTATCTTCCACTGTCGTCTCTCTAGGCCAGAAGGTTTGCCTAGATATGTTATATTTTGGGCAGTCTTGGAGTATGTGCTCTGCTGTCTGCGACGCCAATCCACATGTGCACATGGCTGTTTCACCAATCTTGAATTTTGTATACATGTGGTTGCGTAATCTATTGTGTCCTGTTCTGAGGCGCAGAATAATGACTTGTTCTGGTCTGTCCATAATGTGGTAGTCATCTTGAGCAGGTTTTGGTGGCTTTCTGACTGATTTGATCATTCTTTTCTTTTGGTGGTATGTAACGGGCACATCAGGCTGTTCCTCTTTGGCTCCTTCCTTAGCCAATTGATCAGCTCTGTCGTTTCCGGGTACTCCACAGTGGGATGGTATCCACTGTATGGTGACTTTATGCTGACTGCTAAGTTCAGAAAGTAGTGTCCTTAGTACTGGCAATTTCCCAGAGAGGAGCGCCTCGAGTACTGATTTTGCATCTGTTAGTAGCACCACAGGTTGTGTACCATTGCTGTTATTTAGTAATTTCTCTGTTGCTATCTTGATTGCCTCAATTTCGGCATCATAGTTATGGCAGTACTTTCCTGTCGGTACTTTGGCTGTGTCCCTAATATTATTTGGGTATTCTATGTACACTCCCGCTCCTCCATTTCGAACAGCATTTTGTGCTGACCCATCTGTGTAGACTCGGATCCAGAGGTCCTGTGGGTATTCTTCATCAAGGAAGCTGAGAGTGGCTGTTCTGCGCTGCACACTGTTCTGTTCTTCCTTGTCAAATATTCCTCTCACTTTTGTCTGGATTTGTAACGATAGTCTATGCTCATCTTTCCATGGAGTTCGCTCTGGAATAGTTGTTAGGGGGATACCAACTGTGGGCAGATCAGTGGTTTCTCTGCAGAGTCGTTTGGCCTGGTGGATAAAACTACTTCTTTTCAACCGCCCCATAGCTAGGTTTTCAAATCTGTTCTTCATAGGGTGGCCTGGCAAGCTGAGGAACTTTTCTGCTTGTATTAGCGTTTTCGTATCTCTGCGCTCACTCAGTGCCTGTGTCCTCCCCATCTTCTCCATTTCCACTATAGGGGTTGATCTCATCCCTCCTGTGGTGACTCTAAGTGCTTGATTTTGCACCTTGTCCAGCTCTTGTAGTGTGGTATTTGATGCTGAACACCACGCAGTTGACCCATATTCCAGGTGTGGTCGTATGCTCTGTTGGTAAACTTTGCTAAGTATTTTCGTACTGGCTCCCCATGTGGTTCCACTTAGCTTTCTCAGGATGGCTATTTTCCTTCTGGCTTTTGCTACTGCTTTGTTGATGTGCTTTCTCCATGTCAGCTTGCCATCAAATGTTACTCCAAGGTATGTTGGTTCTTTATCTTCTCTTAGGGGTGTTCCATTTATCTGGATGATCCCTGCCTTTTGTTTTGGAGAGAGGGTAAATAGGGTGGTGCTGCACTTGTCAGTGTTTATGCTGACACACCATCTATTTGCCCATGCAGCAAATGTATCTACAGCTCTTTGTAGCAATCTGGTGGCCACTGATGCATATTCATTTGTGCTCCATAGAACCAGGTCATCGGCGTACATTGCCGCTTTAATTCCATGCGGTAGGTGAGCAACAAGATCATTGATGAAGATTAGAAAAAGTGTGGGGGACAAGACTCCGCCCTGGGGGACACCGTGACGCAGTAGTACTTTCTTGCTCTTGAGTCCGTCTATCTGTACTCGGGCTCTTCTGTTGTGCAAGTATGCTTTCACCCATTTGTACATTCTTCCATTGACTTTGCAGTTTCTCAGTTTCTTCATCAGACCTTCTTTCCAGACTTTGTCAAAGGCTTTCTTCAGATCTATCCATGCCGCAAGCACCAGCTTCTTCTCTTGGAATGCATCCTCAATTTCTTGAGAGAGGTAGGTTGTCTGATCTTCCGTAGAGTAGCACTGCCTAAAGCCAGCCTGCTGTGGCACAAGGATGTTTTTACTTTCAATGTACCACTGCAGTCTGTGATTGATGATGCGCTCCAGTGTTTTGCAGAGACAGCTGGTGAGGCTAATTGGTCTGTAGCTAGAGGCAATGGAACCATCTTTCCCTGATTTTAGGAGGGGTATCATGATTGCTTCTCTCCAGGCTTGTGGAACACTGCCTAAGGTCCAGCTGTTATTGAAGATCTGCAACAGCTTTGTTTTGGCCTCTGTTCCTAGGTTCCTGATCATTTCATTGGAGATACCATCAGCTCCTGGTGACTTTCTCATTTTCAGTTTTGATATGGCTAGCTCCAGTTCGCTGATTGTGATGGGTGCCTCCAGAACCTCATGTACTATTTCCTTCTGTCCTGTATGTTGTCGTTTCTCTCGAATCTCTTGTTGTTTCTCTGGACTAATTTTGATATTGCTATCTTGTGCGAACGAGTCCGCAAAATGGTCAGCTGCTTGCTTTCTTGTTAAGATTTTTCCATCTTTATGTAGTGCAATTTTTGAGTTTCTCCCTGTGCCCTCGTCATTAAGCTGTTTTATTAGCTTCCACAATTTCCTTGTGTCTCTTTCAAAGTTCAGAGACTCCGTTTTCTCCTGCCAGCTTTTCCGTCTAGCCTGCAGCTTGGCCCTTTGAAATTTGGCTTTTGCATGCTGGAATTTATTGTGGTGCTCTTGGCTGGGTGTGGCCTCTGCTTGCTTTCTACACACATCAACATCATTATGCAACTGTTCCAGTTCACTACTCCAGTAGGGTTTATATTGTTTACGGGCTCCTCTTGGTACTGTTTCTCGCGCTGCCTGTAGTATGCATTTCCCAAACTCTTCAACTGCTTTATTTATGTCTTTCTCAGTGTTCAGGTTTCTAACCAGTATGCTGGTGCGATGCTTGTACATTGCCCAGTCTGCTTTCTTGTAGTTCCACCTCGAGAGGGTGCTGCTTTCACTTACAAGCTCATTTTCTACGGTTAGAAAGACTGGCCGATGGTCACTGCCACCAAGTTGTTTCCCAACAGTTCGTGTAATGTTCCACTCCAGGTCTGGTGAATGAAAAGCCAGGTCAGGTGTAGTTGTAGAGTGCCATGATCTCGAGTAGAAAGTATGTGGGTCGGACGGCTTGTTAATCAACATGAATCTATTCTCATCTTGCCAGTCTTCCAGTCTCTCTCCTCTCTGGTCCATGTGATCATAGCCCCAGCTCTGCGAGTGGCTGTTGAAATCGCCACACACAATCATTTTTTCTTTTAGTGGTAGAGTGTTCAGTGCCTGTGGGCGGTCACTTGGACAGTAGTAATTGATCAGATGTAGATCTGTATTACCTGTCTTAAGTTTAAGTGTCTGATACTCAGCCCCTTCCATGTAGACTTTGATTTGGGAAGCCATGATGTTATTTCTTACAAGGGTCAGTATCCCACCTTTTCGCCTGTTCTTTCGGTCAGATCGGTAACACTGGTAGCCTCTGATTTTGAAGGCTATATTTTCATTGAGGTGAGTTTCTTGCAAGCAACATATGCTTACTTTTTCTTGGTCCAAGATTTTTTCTAATTCTATTTTTTTGTTGCTGACTCCCTCCGCATTCCAGTGCATTATTTTAAGTCTTTGTTTAGTATGGCCAGTCGTCCTATTCTCATGTCCCCTGGCTCCACAGGACATCTGAGAAGGACCTCCAGTAGTTGGGGTTGGACCCTTTCGAGACATAGGGCCCGGCACTGCACCTGCCTGGGGGTCCAAAGCAGGGCGAGCACCATAACGATTAGCAGTAGTCGACATATTCCATTTTGCGTGATTGCGTGGCATCCTGATTTCTGTGGTGCGCCTCTTGGCTGGTTGCCTCCGTCTTCAGCACCTTTCTTTGCTAGAGCAGACTGTGGTCTCACTCGAGTGTAGATGTGTACGCGCGCACACACCTGTCTGCGCATGCATGTACGTGCATACACATCTAGAGCATACTGGTTATTTTCCGGCGCCAGAGACTCGCCGTCGCCCCTTCTCCTGTTAGTTTAAACAGGTCCGCCACGTGAAGGCCAGGAGTTGGACTTTTGCTGCATAGGTTATGTATTCACGAGCCATTGAGGTATTTGAGCAATGTTGGGCGCTCACCCCAACACCGCGCCTCGGCTACATACAGCAACATTTGGAACCCTTGCTCACAGCTTTCTGCTTCGTGAACTGTCAATCTTTTCTGATACCGATGTTCCTCCATGCCATGATGTTAAACTGTCCAACATCATCTCTCTTGGTCTCCCCTTGCCTCGCCTTCCCTCCAACTTTCTCATTGTCACAATGCTCTCTAGCCATTCCCTTCTCATGACATGCCCAAAGAATGTAGACTGTCTTCTTCTGATGTGAGTAACCAGTTCTCTTTGTGAGTTAACTTCTTTCAAGATATCTTCATTGCTCTTTCTATCAGTCCAGTGTTCTTGTCTGTCTTCTATAAAACCACACCTCTGCATCTTCCACAGAATTCCTCACTTCTCTACTAATTGTCCATGATTCACTTTCATACATCAGAAATGGCTCAATATAACTCTTAAGAAGTGTTTTCCTCACCTTGACTGGCAATGATATATTGCAGAGAATATACTTCATCTTGTGAAATGCAGCTTTTATTTAGGCTATTCTACATTTAACTTCCTTAATGCTTATCCCATATGCTGTTGTTAAAATATGCTTATGAAGACATCATACGGGTTGAAGATGTTAAACATATTTTGAAAAAGGCAAAAGACATGGCACCAGGCCAGATGGGATTAGGTATGGCCACATGAAGGTTTTGAGCGATGTAGACCTGAAGGAGATGACCGACTGCTTTAACCAGAGCATTAGGACAGCATCAGTACCGCAGGATTGGGTACACAGTTATCTCATCCCTCTCCCAAAACCATTCAAGGATCATTCAAAGCTTAGCGGCTTTAGGATCATCACCCTTCAAATACATTTGGGAAGGTTTTAGAGAAGATAGTCGCTGTCAAGCTGCAAGAGTTTTGGGAAAGTGGGAAGCTTCTTCCAAGAGGCCTGGGAAGCTACAGGCCAGGTAAAGATATCTGGTCAAATGCAGCCACTTTTGCCTTTGACGTTTATGGGGGGTTCCAGAGTAGACAAGAAATGATGGCGGCGGCGCTTGATCTCGAGGATGTGTACATTAGAGTTCGAAATGATATTTTGATGACTGCACTGATGGAGAAGGGGGTCAATTCCTCGTTAGTGAACTGGATAGCGGCCATCCTACATTCTCGTCGGATTGCTCTCCGTCTGGGTGCATGGACCTCAGAGCCACATATTTTAACCCCGGAACTGCCACAGGGATCCGCAATCTCACCGGTGCTCTTTAACGTGTATACGAGCAAAATTGCAAACCTAGAAGCACCAGGGGTTGGAAGGATACTAACATTTGCAGATGATATTCTTGCATATAGGCAGGGGAGAGATAAGGAGAAAATAGCCCAGGAGCTACAGGCGACAGTAGACAAAGTAATTGGCTGGTGCACTGAAATGGGTGCTGTCATCCACCCGGAAAAGGCAGCTGTTTTGTGGTGCTCTCTGGACAACAGGATTGTGAGAGCTAATGTTCCAAACCTCACGATAGATGGTGGAAGCGTCAACAGAGAGAACAAACTGAAGTATCTGGGAATCACATTTGACAGGAGCCTGTCCTTCAAGGATCATGTGGAGACGGTTGTGACAAGATCTCAAAAGGGACTCAACGCAATTAAAACTATGGCTGCAATGGACATAGAGCAGAGAATACTTTTCAGACTATACCAGCACTTGATCCTCTCAGCGATTGATTATGGAGTAGGACTGCTCACTTTCTCAAAGAGTCAGCTTGTGAGATTGGAGCGCATACAGAACGAGGCTATGCGGGTCATTCTGGGGTGCACCAGAGACACCCCAGTGGTGTGTATGCGGTACATCCTTGGTTTGCCGACTGTTGCTGGTAGGCTCAAGGTGATTCAGGCGAAGGCATACCTCAGAGTAGATGCTGACATAGATCACCCGTTGCATGAGACGCTGGACGCAGTTAAGGGCGAGCGACTGATAAGAGGGAAATCATGGATGGCTCAGGCGGAGGATACGATCAGACAGGTGTGCCCCTTGGAGAACATTAGGCGAGGAGAGGAGTGGGTCAGAGTGCCAGCGGAGCAGTCAGACTTGTGCAGAGTTATAATCACATTGAGCCGGGAGTGCAGGGAGTGGCCAGCAGGGGCACGGAAGTGGAAATCCAGCAACTAATTCAGGATAATGGTCGCCCGGGTGATGTGATTATCTACACAGATGGTTCAGTGTTGAGAGGTAGTAGAAGTGCCTGGGGTTTCTTGGCAAAGGCTAATGGTCGACGTTTGGTGCAGGAGAGCTTGGCATATGATACCACAACATCGAGCTTAAGAATGGAGGTGGAGGCAGTCAGTGCAGCTTTCTGCTGGATGGAGAATACGATACACACACACATCGTGATTGTAACTGACTCAGAAAGTATGCTGAGTAGGGTGAGGACTGGCAAGCTTCGTGCCGAGTGGCTTGCTTTGCTTCGGAAGTGACGGGTGGCAAGCATCATCTGGATCTTTTCTCCGGGGCATTCTGGTGTGTTGGGGAATGAACAGGCAGACAGATTGGCTGGCTCTGCAAAACTTGGTGGAGTATTGATGCATGATAACATGATAAGGCAGACGTGGTTGCGGCCTTGTGGGAGCATGTGTACACCTCGGAGGAGCAAATGGATCACCATGGTCTGGCAAGAATGCGATAGCGTGGAGTGACGAGGGAATCTGGGCGATGCTCGCCGCTTAGAGGAAAGGCGAGACGCACATATAATCAGATTGCTACTGGTACTATTGGGGTTGGAACTCTTCGCTGGCTTCTGAGGATGGGGACGGAGCGTTTATGGGAATGCCCCGAATGATGTGATGTCGGTTTCTAAATCAATCAATCAACCAATCAAAGTACCCAAATATTTAAAAACACTGACTTGTTTCAGACTAGTTCCATTCAATGTGATGTTGCATTTGAGAAGAAATTTTCTTCTTTGTAATTACCATTATTTCTGTTTTTCTATTATTCAGAATAGGTCCTTTGTTTTGACCTTCGGTTGCAATTATATATATATATATATATATATATATATATATATATATATATATATATATATATATATATATATATATATATATATATATATATATATACACCACATGTCATTGACGAGACAGGAACACTGAGCTGACCCACGACTCTGGTGATCAAGTGAAATGGCGAGTCATGACCGCCCACGCTTTCTGACATGACACATGATATAGATATATGAGTCAGGTCTTAGTCAGATTTGACTGAGCTACTGTATGACAGTAGATGGCACTACCTTCTTTCTGTTACCGCCGAATGTTGGGTGACTATCAGCAATCCCAACACGCCACATTGTGCCAACAGCTTCGGGCGGAGGAGCGTAATTAGGTGGATACAAGCCTTTTTCTAGTGCGAGGAAATGCAAACTAAAGACTAAAAGTCATGGCAAAGTAGACCAGGCCCTAAGCCTTGGTGGGCAACTGGTCTAGGGTAGAAGCTCCGACTTCCATCAGGTGGATAGTTAGTGCATTGCTTTGCTGATCCAGCCGCTTCTGCAGCTTGGCTTGCTCCAGACGTTTTGGTGTTATCTTTTCTCTGGAGTAAACTAGGCAGGCTGAGAGAGGGATCATGCTGCATGGGCAGCAATTGGTCTCTAAATTCAGCTCCAGACTTTGTGCTATGGAGAGCTATAACTCCATTTTACAAACTATCATCTATCAAGATGGCAAGGTGCCAGTCATATATATATATATTCTTCTTCTTCAGCGTTCCGAGCCATTGAGGTTCTTTGCTGCAGATGCAATCCATCTCCATTCGTCTCCCCTAATTCTAATCAAAGAACCTTAAAAATAGTTTTCTAAGCTGCATTATTAACTAAAAGTTTGGTGCTGAAAAAAAAATTTGACACACAACTCACATGAACACTTTTTAGAACTAGGTAACATTTTAAAAATTACTCACCCACATAAACAGCCCAGTGAGAGTATGCACCACGTGGAAACTCTATTAAGTCACCAATAATTAGGTCATCCAATATGGACTTGTTGTGGCTATGGATTAGGCTAAGTTCTCCCATTGTGAATGATGTCACAATTTATTCTGCAGTAAAATAAAGAAATAATATATGATAACAGGTTGTAGACAAATAAAACTAAAATATTTAATGGCATGTTAGGAGGTTTGGAACATTAAAACTATTAACTAGCATCTATAACAAACATTAACATTATTTAAACACACCATTAGAAAGATACAGGCATTCTCCAATTGTTGTTATAGGCCAAATTAAAAGAATGCTAGATTTCTAGTTCTTGTATGCCTGTTTTATTTTATTTATGATTTATTCTGGCTTTCATGTTCCTGGAAAATTGATTGGCCACTTGAGCTGTCTTCAATTCATTCAGTGCTTTCACATCTGAGGTGTTAATTCTGGAGATTTGCCTAGATGAAACATAATAGGTTGATGATACGAGACTGCTTTTGACTGTCCCCATATTTTCATTATTCTTCTAGGAGGCAAGCATCCTTTTATCTTAGAAAGCCAATTTGTTTTATTCCCTTTCCTGAAAATTGTATAGTTAGATTTGCTATCTCATCCTATATGCTAGTTTCTGTAGCTAACTCTTCAATATTTTAATTTTACAGAATTATTAACTGACTTTTCAAGAGCTCTGTAACATTAACAGATGTTTCTTCTCCGAATTCATAGAATAAATCTAGACGACAATTAGGTCACACTTCATTCGACCAGTAGTTTCTACAATAGGCAGTACTGCTCCATCAACTCCCAGGCAGTGGTGGAAAAACCAAGAGGTGGTGAGGGATTTTAATTTACTAGCATCGTAACTAACTAAGATTTAATTTGGCAAGTTCCTATGCATCTAAAAAAAATCAGTCCTAGCCACTAGACTGAAAGCAACAATGTGCTCATGTTTTAGGCTATGATTCTCAAGTTCACTATATGATCATATATGACAGAGTCAAGAACATAATTCAGAATTAAAGAATTTGTACGGATGGTGGCATTGATGGGGATCAGTTATTTATGAAAATGAGTGGTTCTTTAGGCATAATTCATGAAAATGGGTCGTTCTTTAGACATAATTTGGTTATTTCACTACCCCATTTTTACCATATGAGGTCTGTTCAAAAGTATCAGACCTTTGGTCTGCATAAATACTCACCGGGAGTCTGAACCCAAATCCCCTTAGGACCCTATGCACTTCTCCCAGCCATTGTTGGTCCCGCCTTTATTGGAAGAATTTCAGGAGGGCCTCTTTGGGAATGGCATGCTGCACGGCCATCATGCACCTTGTGTCTTCTTGTTATTAAAATCTAATCTCTTTCAGCAGTTTTTCAGCTCAAGGAACAGCCAAACACCACAAGGAGCCATGTCAGGAGAAGAGGGAGTCTAATGAACTGAGGAATATTTTATTTGGCCAAGAAAGTCTTAATCAAATGCGAAGAGTGGGCAGGTGTCTTGTCAGGAAGGTGTTGCTAAGTTCCAGTTACCCACAAGTTCATTCGTTCAAATGCCTTTTATCATTTTTATTATTCTCACCAACTACAGACAGATTATGAAGACAACAATAACTACCTCAAGAAATGACATTCAATGAAGTCTGACAAAGCAGCTTAATGTTCTGGTCTTCTCTGATGACACTGCCCTTCAATTCCACACACAAAATTAGATGAAAGATAAGCTGAACACAGTTGATGGTAGGTCCCTACAATCTAGTCTAACACTTCATCAGGTAAAAACAAAGATAATGACAATAAATGAAGTAAATGATAACCTGATCTTCCTTGGTTAAATCTCACTTCTATACCTGGAATCATATACCTATTTTGGTAGTACTGTAGACATTTGGGAAGACATGTTAAAATGAGATTACAAAAGGCAAGAGCTACCTTCATAACACTAGGCAACTTGTGGAAGTTAACAGAAACTAAAACTAGTAACAGATTTAGAATATTTAGGTTCATCGTTATATCAGTACAGCTACTGGATCAGAAACATGGGGAACAATCACAGAAAATAGAATATTTATGTTCAGCATTAAATCAGTACAGCTACTGAATCAGAACATGGGGAACAACTAAAATAATTTCAGATAAACTACACACATTCATTAACTGGCACTTAAGAAGAATGGTGAGACAAATATGGTATGGCAGAATCACTCATGCAGAGGTTAGGACAAGATCTAGAGAGATTACAGTGAATCAAGAGGTGATAGAGAAGTGCTGGCGCTGGATGGGTAACACATTGAGAAAACCTGAGAATAGTAAACCTAAAAATGTCTTTCACTGGAAGCAAAGGGCGAATAAAATAGAGGGAGACATAACACAAATGGAGAACTAGAGACTTCTTCTTCTTCAGCGTTCCGAGCCATTGAGGTTCTTTGCTGCAAATACAATCCGTCTCCATTCGTCTCTCTGGTGGACCTTCTCTTGCCAGTCGTTGATTCCAAATGCTTGTAGGTCTGTTCATGTATTATCTCTCCACCGCCTTCTTGGTCTACCTCGGGGTCTACGGTCATTTATTTCCTGAGTGTAAGCGAGTTTTGTTTCCCTATTATCTTCCATTCTTTCTATATGCCCCAGCCATTGTAGTCTATTAGCCTTCATGATACCAGTGATTAGCGGGGACTTAAACAGATCATAAATGTCTTTGTTACTTCTTCTTTTCCACTCTTCACTTTGTGTATCCCTAATGGGTCCAAAGATGCGTCTTAAAATTTTGTTCTCAAAGGTTTGTAACAAGGCTTCATCTCCTTTCGTTGTACTCCAGGTTTCAGAGCCATACAGCACAACTGGTCTGATCAGTGTTTTGTATATTGTGATTTTGGTGTTACGAGATAGCGCCTTTGATTTTAGTAGATGTTGTAGTGCATAGTATATCTTATTTCCAGAGTTGATTCTAGTTTGTATTTCTTCCCTTATGATGTTGGAGCAGTTGAAGATTGTACCCAGGTATTTGTATGTTTCCGTTCTTTTAATGGTCATATTATCTATTTGTATGTGGCCAGAGTTTCTAGCCATTCCGTCTCTTGAAATTACCATATATTCTGTCTTATCTTGGTTGATAACCAGCCCCATCTGTTGGGCTTTTCCCTTTAAGTGAGTCAATATTTCCAATGTCTTTTGTTCACTTTGCCCTATAATATCTATATCATCTGCATAACCAAGCAGCTTGGATGTTCCTCCAATATCACATTCCTCCTTTACCTTCCTTACAACTTTCTCTAGAGCCAGATTGAAGAGTAGCGGCGATAGTGCATCACCCTGTTTCAAGCCAGATGTTATTTGGAAGGGGTCTGATTTCCTGCCTTTATATGTTACTATATTATAAGTATCTTCCATGCATAGTCTGGTCATGTTGATTAACTTCCTTGGTATTCCAAATTCCTGCATAGCATTCCATAGACTATTCCTATGGACACTATCATAAGCCTTTTTAAAATCCACAAAAATGTTATGGAGATCTCTTTTATATTCCCAATGTTTCTCAGCTATTTGTCGTAAGATAAATATCTGATCTATTGTTGATCTGTTTTGTCTAAAACCCGCCTGGTAGTCACCTAATATGTCTTCTGAATATGGTTTTAGTCTATTTAGTAATACTGCGGATAGTATCTTATAGCTTGTGGACAGTAGTGATATTCCTCTATAATTTCCACATTGGAACTTGTCTCCTTTCTTAAAGATAGGTATCAATAATGACTCTTTCCAGTCATGGGGTAATTCTTCTGTCCTCCAGATTTTTATTATTAGTTCGTATAGCTTTAGATGTAATGCATGGCCACCTGCCTTTATAAATTCAGCAGCAATTCCATCAGTCCCAGTTGCCTTATTGTTTTTAAGTCGTGTGATTACATATAGGATTTCTTCAAATGTAGGTTCTTCAATTTGTGGTTCGCATGTTAGAACCTCTTCCTGTGGGAAAATGTGACTTGGAGCTTCACAATTTAGTAATTCAATAAAATATTCTTTCCATGTGTTGCACATTTCCTCATTGGTATTTATCATATTCCCATTTTTGTCTTTTAAACCATATGTGTTTTGTTGGTGCCCTCGTTTCATTGACTTCAGTTCTTTAAAAAAATTTCTGGATTCATTTTTCTGGTGATTAGTTTCCATATCTTTGATTATATTACTCATATATTCTCGCTTCTGCTGTCTGACTATTTTTGTAGCCTCTTTACATTCATTTCTATAATGCTCTTCCTTTTGGATGTTATTGATGTCATTTAACCATACATGCCTGGCATTCTTCTTCCTAATAACTGCTTCTTCACATTTTTGATTGAACCATCTGTTCTTTCTATGCGTGGTTAACACACCGAGACATTCTTCTGCGGTAGACTGAATTGTATTCTTGATGTTCAACCAAGTTTGGTCAACGCTTTCCTCCAAAGGGTTTTGCAGAGTTTCAAGTTTACATTTTATTTCGTCTGTAAATTTCTCTTTGACTGTAATGTCTTGCAGTTTTTCTCTGTTATATGTTGGGTGTAATCTTTGTAATTTAGTATAGAAAGCTCTCTTAAGTTTTATTTTAAATTTTGCTCCAACGAGGAAGTGGTCACTGTGGCACTCAGCTCCTCTATAACTTCTGACTTGCTGTATGTTTGATGCACTTCTGTTGTTAATTAAAATGTGATCTATTTGATTATAGGTTCTCTTGTCACATGATTTCCAAGTTTGTTTGTGTATATCCTTTCTTTGTAGTCTGGTACTGCTAATCTGCAGTCCTTTGGCTTCTGCCAGGTTGATGACTCTCCATCCATTATCATTTGGAGTTGTATGTGAAGTTGTATGTAGGCTTTCCATACCGGCCACTTTTTTATTAGTTTGCTCTCTACCTATTTTTGCATTGAAGTCTCCCAGCACAATCAGGATGTCCTGTTTGGGGGTTTCTTCTATGACATCTTCCAGATCATTATAAAAGTCTTCTTTAATATCATCTTCTTTCTCTTCAGTAGGTGCATGTACATTAATCATCGTTATATTTTTACATTTACCTTTTATTCGTAATTTACTAATCCTGTCATTAAAAGCTTTAAAGTTTAAAACGTTCCCCCATAACTCTTTTTTGATGACAAATCCTGTTCCTAATTCATGTTTATTTTGGGTATTTCCTCCATATATTATAATCATTCCATTTTGCTCTAAAGTACCCTCTCCTGGCCACCTTATTTCTTGAATTGCTGTTATATCCATTTGATATTCACCCAGCTCCCGGGTTAGTTCTTCGGCCGCTCCAGCTCGATATAGTGTCTGTACATTCCATGTTCCAAATCTCAAAAGTCCTTTAACGTTCCAAGGTCGTTGTCCAGATAAGTCAGTCCGATATCGAGGCTCATGTATTTGTTTCGTAACAAAGAAAGGTTTTTACAAAGGTGGGGATGTTAACCCCACGCTTCAACCCCCAACCTGGAGGACCAGGGCGTTTCTCTTTGTCTGTTCTCTACCCTTTGACCTGTCCGGCTTGGGAGGCCCTGCTGGTAGCTACGCTACCGCCGGCATAGCTCTCAGGGTCATTGAGAAACTCAAGCTCAAGGTAAAGTAAAGGACCCCTTTTCACGCAATGTGATGCGTTGGGTATATGGCATTGGACCCCATATTTTATACTGATCGGCACTCGATTGGTAATGCGGCTGCCTTTACTTCTCAGAAAATTACCTGGAATCAATTCCGTTTTAAGATGCATCGACCTTGGAGCCAAGTTCAGTCAAATAAACCCCGCCTAGATGAGGATTCGAACACACAACCACGAGGTCTTTACACAAACGTTCAAGTCTAGCCACAGCGCTACCTCGGCTCCCATTTATTACTAAAACTAAAGGTAATATTTTGTACTTATAATTCAGCATGTTGACATTATATACTATATGTATAAGTAAGTACTGCTTGGATTTTAAACATATTTAATGCAACACAATAAATGATTAAATATGCATAGAGAGTGGTAAGAGTTCTACTATGAGTCAACACAAAACATAAATTTTATTATTGTTTAATAGCTTCATGCCTAGCATGCCAGAATTAAATTAACAGACTACTTTAGTACTAAATTAGTAATACTACTACTAATACTACCATGTTTCCCCAATATTAAGGCTTAACCCTAAAATAAGCCCTAGCAAGATTTTTCTGGATGCTTTTAATATAAGACCTACCCCTAAAAGTAAAAGATGCCCTAGTTAAGATCATCAGCTAGAATGAAGAATGAAGTTATTAAATGTGCACTTGCATGCAAGAACTTGATTGATGGCATCAACTATTCTAAATATCAACCATGATTGATATGAATGAAACTGCAGTGTTTATGGGCCTAGGATGTCAAATGACGATCAGATGGAATTCGAGATTTGGAGAGTTATGTAAAGTTATGACAATCTTCCTGAAGAAGATGACATGACAGTGTATTTATATTCATTTGAATAAATGTGGAATTTTGTATATGAATAACTAGCTGACCCAGCCCAGCTTCGCCGAGCTCCTGGCAGGGAGCATCTCATTTAATTCATATTCGGCCCCTGCTCCCGTTCCCAAAAAAATACGACCCACCCCGGCTTTGCCCAGCCTCTGGCGGGGAGCGTCTCATTTAATTCATTTTCGGCCCCTGCCCCCGTTCCCATTCCCAAAAAAGACGACCAAGCCTGGCTTCGCCCAGCCCCTAGCGGGGAGCATCTCATTTAATTCATATTCGGCCCCTACTCCCGTTCATAAAAAAGATGGCCCGGCCCGGCTTCGCCCAGTCCCTGGTGGGGAGCATCTCATTTAATTCAAATTAGTAGTCATATAAGCTCCCATTCCCGTTCCCGGAAATATGGCGAACAGATTGGAAGAGAACAATCTTCATCCCAATAACTAAATAGGGCAATCTAAAACTACTGAACGTAAACTTACCAAGAATACACAAAAACCAAAATAAATGCTGGGATGACTGTATAGATGTCGAAGAAAAATAAAAAAATGAGTTAGAAAATTTTCACGTATTTAAAATAGATGCATTATTTTTATGAAAACTTTAAAAATGCCTTAAAGATTTTATCATTATATATTATAATGCATATGCCTGTAAATAACTGTAGACAAACATTTTATAACGCTTTGATAACAATGCAACAATTATATATAAAATATATAGCAATGCTACTAAAAGTTATGTCCCTTGATATAACTTTTCTTAAGTTAAGTCCCCTCGTTATATATAAATTATAATATAAATTACAAAATTAAATTTTATTACGTAAATAGCTGTTTGTAAACTAACAAACTATAACAGTTGGCTGCACTGGAATGATAAGAACACGTGTAGAAAATTTCATCTCAATCAGATCGACCGTTAGCGAACGCATAAATAACATACAGACAGACATACATTGCATTTTATATATAGAGATATATTTTTGTATATAAAAAAACAAAAACAATAAGACATCACCCAAAAACAAGCCCTAGTGCATTTTTTAAGCTAATATTATTATAAGACCCAGTCTTACTAAATACTAGATAATTAATAAAAGTAAAAGTTTGTATAGCTTAGTAGTGTGTTCCATCGTGCCATTAGCCGAAATTAAAACGAAAGTCATGTACGGAATCATTCGCCCTTGGAAAACCTTGTCCCGGAAAATGCTATCTAATTTACCAAGCATTCTTTCGACATCATTCATTCATTTAAATCTCACGTGACAAGAACACATGTCATCCTGGGTTTTCCAGGAAAGGTTTGCCTAATATTCCATGCATGGCGATTGGTTGAAATCATCGTGACCTTTTATATAAATAAAGATATATTTTATACTTACCGTAATTAATTCTTTTTTGGTGCTGTTTATAGAAAATCATCAATTATAGATGTATTTTTGAATTCTGCATACAATTTTTAATGTATTTGGAAAGTTTCATCGCTGACTTTGCTTAAATTGTCGATGAAAAACAACATTTTCTGCGAAGGCGTGTTTTTGTTCTTTATGCATATCGATTCAACTGGCATATACACTTTGTAACACTATTCTGGTGCTGTTTAAAGAAAATCATCAATTATAGATGTATTTTTTAATTCTGCATACATTTTAAAATGTATCTGGAAAGTTTAATCGCCGACTTTGCTTAAATTGTGGATGAAAAACAATATTTTCTGCGAAGCGTGTCTTTGTGAATGGGGAAATGCAAGGCCATATGCCATGGTGACTGCGCAGGCGCATATCGATTGGAATGGCATGTACACTTTCACTTTTCAACACTCAAAACGTGCAATTTGACATACTAAACTTAAAGAGTTTACTTAAAACACATGTTTAAAGATTATTAATAATTTATTTGTATACTTGTACTATTTTTTAATCAATTAACATGACGGAACATATTTTTGAAGTCAGTTTTCATAATCCGCCTATGACCCGTTGGTTGAGACCAACCTCGCACGCGGAGAAAAATGGAAATGGCACGCTGAACCGTAATTAAGTTTTTTTCTGGTGCTTTCAATAGAAAACCATCAATTGTAGATGGATCTTCGAATTCTGCATCAAATTTTTCAGAAAGTTGGAAAGTTTCATCGTTAAGCTTGCTTTAATTGTGGTTGAAAAACAGGCAAAGATGTTACGATCATGATGAGTGCCTTTGTGAATGGGAAACCCAAAACAGCGGCTTGACTATATAAATAATCTTTGTAGAAGAATCATTGTCTCCTCGCTAGCGTAGTCGTAAGCATTCCGCCTGTCATGTGGGAGACCGGGGTTCTATTCCCGGCAGGGTATTGTTTTTATTTTTTTTTTATTTTTCACAAAATTATTAGGTGATATAATAGAAACTATTAAACATTACGAACTAAAATATATAGAACTAAGAAATTGGGAGTTTGTGAATAAAGTGTGCTCTATGGATCTGTGCAAGCTGCCGACTGCTGGGGAGCGCATCCCACAGAGGCAGCATACAAAAAAAATATATATATATATATATATATATATATTTTAAAAAAACATGAAAAACATATATATATAAACATATATTGATTGCGCTACACTTTGTAACATTCAAAACGTGCAACTTGAACTGCTAAAGTTAAAGTGAATACATTTTAAAGATTAATAATAATTTATTTGTATACTTGTACTATTTTGTAATCATTTAACATGACGGAACATATTTTTGAAGTCAGTTTTCATATGACCGTTTGAGACAATCTTGCACACACAGACACGCACACCCACTGGTGAAGGTAATCGGACACACTGGAGAGCGACAATATCAGGTGAGGAGCATGAGAAATTGCAACTCATCTCACCTTCACAAAAAAATGGAATTGCGAATAGAAAAAAATTATATTCGCAATCGAATTGCGGGAAGTAACAAACATGTCACAGCGTCTGCTCACTAGTCAATTTTAGTTTGGGCCATTAAGAAGTCTAAGAAGGTGGTTAATTTAAATAGGAATGTTCACTGTTGCGAGTTTAATTCTGTCGAATTCTCCGTATTTTTTAATGAATCACTCTTCTTCTTACTTCTGTCCGTTCTTTTGGCATCCAGTTTTATTTTTACATTACGTTAGTCCTGTTTAAATATCAAGAATAATTTTTCAGAACAGGTATCCCCAATACAAATAACGATCCCTACAAACAATTCTGTCCCCAGGCGAGTTCAAGAATTGTTAACTTTCGTTTCTGTACACTTACTGTTACCAGGCATATATGTTTGTTTACGTTACCGTCCTACTATTTATGTCCTGATAATATCGCAGCAGTCTTAATTTGACACTTTCTATGGCCTCCAGTAATATGCTTCACCTCAGAGAGATATGATTAAGCAATTCAAACACCAGGCTTTCGACGCCAGGTTTTCTGAAAAGAGAGAGGAGAGAGATAGATAACGAAGATAGTGTGAGAGACAGAGATATGAGAAAGATGTATTGAAAGACATTAAAGAGTGGTAAAGACAAGAAAGAGAGACTGGGAGATCGAGACTTAGAGAGAGAGAGAGAGAGAGAGAGAGAGAGAGAGAGAGAGAGAGAGAGAGAGAGAGAGAGAGAGAGAGAGAGAGAGAGAGAGATTAGAAGAACTCGTGTTCGGATGGCTAAGCTCCTTTCCCAAGACAACAAAAGTAGAGGACAGATAAGAACAGAAAGACAAGTGCGCAGGTTCTTGTGCAGCAAGATAAACAACACCTAATACACAAAATCCGTAGAAAACATATGCCTAAAGTGAAATCATCAGACTAGCATTGGTATCACCTTATTCCTGAAAATGGAAAAAAAAAAATGTCTACCCTACCGGGAATCGATCCTCGAGCCTAGATCAACAAAATATTGTAATATGGAAACACGCGTAGGAATAATCACGTGACCTACTTTCATTGCGAATATAATTTTTTTCTCTATTCGCAATTCCACTGAGAATAAATTGAATAGTCACTTCGAAACGTGAATATCTTGACTTAGAAGTGACATACAGGCATCACTGAGGTACCATTAGATTTTGAATTTAAAGGCCTATCTACTGTGGTGGTCTCATTAGTAAATACTCAAATTTAAAATCGTGATAGTTCATGCTAAGCTTAGCTTATCTGGTGACGACGTGTTCACAGAAGACAGTGACACCTTTCCTTTCGTAACGAACTCAAATAAATAAACGAACCAATATAAATTATAAAACACCCTAAAAACGTGTAAATATGTAACACGACACACAAAACGTGTACCTGTATATCCTATTTGGATTGACCCAGAGAACAAGTACTTACTAAAGACATGAAGTGTTCTCTAGGCGCCGATTCCCCTGGTCCCCAGGTGTGCGTGGTGTGTTGTGATCTTGACTCCCTGTCCCGTGTTGATATCAAGGCAAGGCCTCTGGCTAAAAATAGTAGCGCGTCACTAGTGGAAAATGTCCAGGGCTATTTTTAGCTGTTATGAATAAAATGTAAGAAAGAGAGTGCAGAGGTGCTATAGTATAAAGAACCTGTTTTGCTGTATGGCTGTGAATCTTGGAATATTAATGAACAAATTACTAATTAGGAAGAGATTAGAAGCATTAGAAATGTGGTTCCTTATACGAATGTTGCGATTTCCTTGGACTGCGAAAGTAACTAACGACGAATGCCTTAAAGAGGCTGGCGAAACTAGAACATTACATTACAACAATAAGAAAAAGACAAAAAGCTTTTTTTGGTCATGTGATGAGAAGAGAGGCGCGGAGAACATCGGAACAACTGGAAAGATCGAGGGGAAGAGAGGCAGAGGCATTCCACGAGAAATGATGCTGGATGGATTGCGACGGTGGCATGGAGGAATATATCAACGACAGAGCTGATCCAGAAAATCATCTGTGGTGAGTCATGAACGCCTACGCCGGTCTGCACGGCACTTGATGATGATGATGAATCAGATTTGGTGGGACTGCGGTAAAGCTGTAAAAATGTAAACAATATAACATAACATAAAGTAATGCAGCAATACATAACAGAATTACGACACATACAGGACGTTGCGGCGTAGTGCTTGCTCCTCGGTGGAGTTTATAATATATCATTATATGCGTGGCACCTTGCAGTCTTGACAAACTAAAGTATGTGAGTTGGAATGTGGCCAATATTCCATCACAATGCCTGGGCAGAGCTTCAGAGAACCATGTGATGCCCAAACGACATGATCCCTCTCTCGGCCTATTCTTGTGTATTCCAGAGGAATGGGTAACCAAACGTCTGGCACAAGGTAGGCTGCAGACGCTGGCGGCACAGCGTCAAAACCCCCGAGACCTCGCCACCACGAGCAGGTGGCGAGTGATGGCCAGACCCTGGCACCCAAGGGACCCGGTTTAGAGGCCTTCAGCCAAGTCCCACAGGTGAGGGCCTCGTACGAGCCCGGACCATAAGGGCGCGCACAACTGTCAATCACAAGTGTCTGGGCCTGTGTAAAGCGTGCACTATCGTCAGACTCTCCACCTGACTTTAGCGGACCCCGCGACCAGCGGGAATAGGCCCGCCAGAGCTACCGCAGGAGATATTGCTTGTCTATTGCGCGCAAATCTCCCATCCTTCCACTGTGTGGATCTCGCGACCGGCGAGAATAGGCCCGCCGGAGATTATGCTCGTCTGCTGCGAACAAATCTCTACCGAGACTGAATAAGTAAAGAAACGATAAAAGTAGTGGTATTGCAATTGCGCTTGCGCTCCCACCTATGCTACACCCTTCATGTATCTTCACAAAGTCGGACTAGAGTCAGGCTCAACGGGGTCTTCTTTCCCCGCTGATTCTACCAAGCATATATATATATATATATATATATATATATATATATATATATATATATATATATATATATATATATATTGCCATGTGGCGTAGCGTTTATGTCTCCCCATAGATCTCAGTACATGGTGTTGTGTAAACAGAGAAGCCACAAATACTACTAACAGTAACTGAATTGCAAGTCCTTTAACTTTTTTTTTTTTTAAATTTGCATATCCTTTACAGGACATCGCTGTCAACAGCAGTATCTTTCAGCTGTCTGTTGATTTCTTGGCAAGATTACGCTCAGTAGTTTGCCATTGTTTCTGAGCGGCCGGCTCAGTTATCCCGCAAGTCACCAGCGGGGGTAGAACCGCCTCCAGCTCTCGCCCGCTACGAGACTGCGTGATAAACGGAATTACGGAGAAAGTGTTGTAACCCCTCGGTCAGGTCGTTTAAACTAAAGGACCTCGCAATCAATGCCAAAGCCGTTTATGAGTTACTAGGCAAGTTTATGTATAGTTGTTTGGAATTCTTTTCTGAACGACCGACGGACATACTATAGTATAGTATAGTTAATAAACAACAATAGCAGTCTGCTTTCAAGTCGCCCGCAGCTGAGCTGGAACGTGGAAAGCGGGATTGTGTTACACCCGTGTGCCGTGATGTTGATCCGTCGACTAAACTAAACTAAGCTAAACTCAAGGAAGTCGCAACATTCGTTTCACTGAAAATACCTATTTATGGGCGCCTAGTTGGCCGTGCGTCTAACTACACGTGTTCCTTCAGCGAGATGTTGTTGTCATGGAAACGAAAATACCCGCCACTACTGACTATTGAACCCAGATCAAGAGAATTGACTTCATTGCACTGGGTTTTATCCCATATGGCTCCATAAGACGGCCTGCCGAAAGCGTCGCACAAAACATGAACTCCGTACCTCCAGCGACGATCCTCACGAGTCTCTGAGAAAACTGTACTCGCGAAACAAACGACGCAAGCCGGTATCGAACCCACAACCTTCAGAGCGCGATCTAACCACTGCGCCACGGAGACTCCCATCCAAACAAATATCATGTAAGAAGCTTTCACTGACTGTGCCATGTTTAGCTCATTCATTTCGAAATAGATCGCCAAATCAGTCAGTGGCCTCATCTCATATTCCGTACTTTCAATTATTTGTAATTTACCTGTTACAATAAAAGGTCGTCGTCTATATTTATGTATCAGATTCCATAATTTTAGCACATTCTATACCAGGTAACTCATCATACGCTACTCCATACATCGCACGCTTTTTAAAACCAATTCTGCCCCAGTTGTTACAGTCAATTATTGTTTGGGTCAGTACAGAAAGTTTCCGCTTACACCTCTTGATGGGGTCTTGAGTGGGGTCTTGAGGGTTCTTGGGTACATGGTGCTAGCCTCATATTTTATATACTAATCGGCACGCGATGGGTCATGTGATAAATGTTACACCGGCTGCCTTCACTTCCCAGAAAATTCCCTGATACCAATTACAGGGCTGAGTCACATGGGAGCCCGGCTCAATTTTTAAATCGGGTGCCTCAAGTGGGACTCGAACACATAACGATCAAGCTGGCAGACACGCACACTGTACAAGCGATGAACTAAATACTAAAAAACAAAAATATGGAAAACCTGCTCATACTGAAATATGAGGTAGAAATCATCAGGTGCCCTGCCAGCTGGCGTAGGTGTTCGTATCTCTCCTATAGATCTCGGTCTTTGGTGTTCTGGATCAACTCTGCTGATGACGTTCCTCCATGCCACTGTCTCAGTGCATCCAGTATCATTTCTCTTGGTCTGCCTCTCTTTCTCTTGATCTATCCAGTCGTCACGATGTTCTCCAATACCTCTCTTCTCATTGCATGACCGAAGAAAGCTGTTTGTCTCTTTCTTATTGCTGTATATAATGTTCTAGTTTCACTAGCCTCTCTCAGACAATTGTTGTTAGTTATTATGTCAATATGTCAGCCCAAGGGATTCGTAACGTTCGTCTTAGGAGCCACATCTCTGTTTGGTAGATTCCATCCATCCATCCATCATGTGCCATGCCGATAAGTGTGGGCGGTTGTCACGAAACCACTATAATTCACGATAAGATGATGAAACAACAGAGGCAGGTTATATTCAAAGTTACAAATTGTTTGCTACTAGTGGGGACATTCCTGACGGATCAAAGGCGTCGCTAATCTATGAAGATTCCCCGGAGAAACGGGAAAAGAGTTTCCCGGGTGTCTTGGACGAGACTCAAGTTGAAAGGCAAAGCGCCGCCGTGATTCAGTTGCCACATGTTGTTGACAGGAGAATGACGTCACGAGGACAATCCAAGACTGAATTAATACCGACCTGTTGTCGGGAGTGTGCACAATAACGTCGACCTAGGCTAACGTGTTGAATAGCTCAGTGCTCGTAGTGAAAAGAATCTCGCGTGTTTACTATCAGTGTATTTGAGAAAAACATGTGTCTTTCATGGCAAATTGGAGATTCAATTCGGATTGTGAGCTAGGAATTCATAGGGTATCTACACTTAGCATTTAAATGTTAATAATGTAGAATAGTAAAATGATAGTTAGAGTTTATAACTTTAACGTAGTGGTTGCTTTGTAGTCAAGTATACAAACAGTGTCGGCGACAGTAGACAGTCGCAGTGTTAAACTACCTAGTGTGAGATGTAAATTAGCTCAGCTAGTTGAGGATAGTGAAAGGGGATGATATTTAGTGTGATTGAGAATGGTTGGGGGGGGGGGAATTGGGGGAAATGTCCAATGGTGGGATCTTCCAGTGGGGGTCTTCTGGGGCCATACTCTTGGTATTTCCTTGTCTTGCCCTAACTCAGGCCAAGGTGATGGGCTCCTCTGACATGACAGAGATTGGTTCACTGTCATGGATCTGAGTAAGACTGTAGGCCTACACTCATCTAATAGGAGTCAGTATCAGATTGCTCTCACCGAGTCTGTTGTGTCTCTTTCACAGGTTCCCCTCGGGTTTTCAAAGAACAGATGCTGAATTGTTAGTATCATGGAGAACTTGGTACGAGGAGATCTGTTCAGTGGCCTGTGCATTTGGCCCATGAGAAAAGGGTTTATTATGTCACACCACAAGTGAAATAACATTAGAGTGTTGCTTTTCACACTACAAGTGAAATAACATTAGAGTGTTGCTTTTCACACTACAAGTGAAATAACATTAGTGTGTTGCTTTTCACACCACAAGTGAAATAACATTAGAGTTAGTTAGTCGACAGATCATCCTCGTTGCACATCGAACCATTCAGTCCATAAGTGCTCGGATCCCCTCCTCAGCAAATCCCGCAGCGTGTAGCGGCTAACGACGCCAGTTCTGTGTTGGTTTATCAATCTTCTTTGGCTTCCTGCGCAGTGTTCTTGTTTGGCCACCCCTCTTTTAATTTGCTGCTCTCGCAGTCTGGCCATTGTTGTAGATTCACAGTCATCACTTGGTTCTCGCAAAAGTCTTACTTCTCGTAGAGCATTCAGAATGTCAGCCTGGTCCATGGCGCGACCGCCCTCCACAGTAGCCTCACCTGCGAGCTTGTCAGCCCGCTCATTCCCTTGTACTCCCGCATGCCCTGGCACGAAGATGAAACTAATCTTTGCCAGCCGAGACCGCTTCAGAGGCAGCAACCATTCTCTTCGGATCGACCCCTCCTCTATCCTCTTGATCATGTTCATTGAGTCGCTAAGGAAACAAGCCCTAGTGAATGTCTGTGTCTCCAGCCATGTTATTGCTTTACTTACTGCCATGACTTCCATGGTCAGGCTACTTGTGGTTTCAGTGAAAGCACCAGAGTCCTCCTTCACAATTCTCCCTCCGGCCCGAGCTGTAAAGGCCCATGAGCTTCTCACATGTCGGACGACCGACCCATCTGTGTAGATGACCGCGTCACCGTCTAGCGAATTCTCGAAAATCAACGCTTGTACTTCAGCCTCAACAGCAGCCGGATTTTCTTGTCTGCATTTTCTATCTAGGTGGATGCAAACTGAAAAGGATGTGCAGAAGTCTGTTGGCACTTGCACCCACTCCTCGCCAGGTTCTAAGTCTTCAAGTGAACACACCTGTTGAAGAATGTCTTCGGCTTGACCCATCCACGACCGTCCTCTTTTTAACCTGCTGCCCTTCACCTTCCTAATTTCACTATACAGTGGATGTTGTGTGTTTGCGTTAATTCTGAGGTAGGCGCGTGCCCTGCAAACTTGTATTCTCTCTTCAATGGTTGGAAAATCAAGAAGGTAGCGCATCGCCCTGCATGCTGTATCTCTTGTACATCCAAGAATAATGCGCATAGCTTCATTCTGTATCCTTTCCATCCTTTCTATCTGCTTATGGCTGAGAGTCAGGATTGCCATTGCATACTCCAAAACAGACATGACCAGCCCCTCGTACAGAAGACATAGATGGCGCTGCTCACAGTTTGCTGCCGCCATCACCCGCATCGCTGCCAAACCCCGCTTGGCCTTTGTTATCACCTGGTCTATGTGCACATTATAAGCAAGGCTTCGGTCAAACCGTATCCCCAGGTAATTCATTGCCTGCGTTCTTTCCACCGTCTCTGAACACAGCATTACAGTTGGTGTTGGATTGTTGACAATATGATTATTCAACGAGAACCAAGTCTAACATTAGAGTGTTGCTTTTCACACTACAAGTGAAATAACATTAGAGTGTTGCTTTTCACACCACAAGTGAAATAACATTAGAGTGTTGCTTTTCACACTACAAGTGAAATAACATTAGAGTGTTTGAACATTTTCACACCACCTGGGAAATATTAATAGGAATTAATTCAAAGAACGAGAACAGTGGAATAGTGAAAACGGTAGGACTTGTAAGAATGAGACATTTATATCAAGGGACAGTGTTACTTGTTTTCACTAGGCAAGGAAGGTTTATGTCTCGGAACCAGATAGACATTTATTAACAGGGTGTATGATCGCTGCCAGATCAATATCGGACTATATTCGTGATTGGTGACCAGTTATCTGGGTTATCAAAGGGGCTACCGGAGAGAGTCAACATCGAACAAGAGGGACACGGCGTGTGGTGAGGTTTTTGTTTACTGACCCGTGATGATGTGGTGTAACTCGTACAATGATGATCAGACTGTGATCCGGAGCTTTGGGGTCTGATTTCTATATATCCACCTTAGAACATGCGACACACATTCTACACTTTACACACACACACACACACACACACACACACACACACACACACACACACACACACACACACACACACACACACACACACACACACACACACACACACACACACACACACACACACACACACACACACACACACACACACACACACACACACACACACACACACACACACACACACACACACACACACACACACACACACACACACACACACACACACACACACACACACACACACACACACACACACACACACACACACACACACACACACACACACACACACACACACACACACACACACACACACACACACACACACACACACACACACACACACACACACACACACACACACACACACACACACACACACACACACACACACACACACACACACACACACACACACACACACACACACACACACACACACACACACACACACACACACACACACACACACACACACACACACACACACACACACACACACACACACACACACACACACACACACACACACACACACACACACACACACACACACACACACACACACACACACACACACACACACACACACACACACACACACACACACACACACACACACACACACACTTCTCCCACATATACTCTTAGCTTTAATAAATTTTCTTGTATCTATTTGTTGAGGCTAGAGTTGTCAAGTATGTTATGTTGGGGAAGAATGAGAGAGGACATGATCCAGGGGTGAGCAAGAGTGAGAAGAAGGTGTCTTTAGACTGAGGGAGTGTTGTGGACGGAGTCTGGTGGATATCTCCATAATAGTGATTTTGGATTAAAATAAATGTGGGTGTTGATTCCCCTCACTCCAGGGACGACACTATAGAAGTAATATCTCTCAAGACACTATAGTAGAGATCAAGTACTTATCACTACAGCGGTCATGTTCTGCCATTTCACTCGATCACCAGAGTCGTGGATCAGCTCTGTGTTCCTGTCTCGACCATGCCACTTGGCCAAGTCATCCAGGTATTTATTTCTCGGTCTTCCCCTTGTCTCTTCCCTTCGATCTTGCCAGTCGTCATCAAGTTATCCAATTCATTTCATCTCATAACATGCCCAAACATGTTGACTGTCTACGTCTAATGTCTCTAATCAGTTTACGGTCTTCATTTGTTTGGTATATTATGATGTCCTAAACATTTAACATGGGACACTCCAAGGCTAATCAACATTCGTGGAGAAATATTTGATGAAGAACTTGGCATAATGAAAGACGAACACCCTCAGTACGATATATGAAGCAAGAGTGAGTTTCCCTCGAGCATCTTCTGATCAGTTTTCTTAACAGTACCTTTAAAAGCCGGCTTCTATGGCTAAGGGAGCAGCGAAGGCATTTCGCTGTTCTGCAAACCGGGTTCAAAATTATCTGCAGGTGATTTGGAAGCAGACCTCCTGGCATTGATTTTTAACAATTGTATGAGCGTATAATTGCCTAAAAATCATAAAGTTAGTTGCATACCCTTTACATAATGTCGCAGCTTACCCTAGCATATTTTGGCTGTTTGTGATTTCTGGACAAGTTTACGTTCAGTAGTTTGCCATTGTTTTCTGAATGACCGGAACTCATACCATTGTTTGAAAATCAGCGCAAGGCGGTCTGCTGCCAAATCGCCTGTGTTTCGAAAGTGGTATGCGGGATTACAAACTGCGTTTGTAACTCTTTCACCACAACGCCGGCTAAAAAAACTATCACAAACAGAAATGCTGTTTGTCCATCAAGAATGATGTTGATCATTCATTTCATCCAGTGGGGTTGAAAGCATGGAGCCGTGAGTTATAAGATAGCTGATAAGGCCTATTCTGGCTCGAAATGTTCTTTGACAATGTGGGCAAATAATGCTTGACGTTCCAGAAGGAGGTTTTTCTGTCCCGCCTTTTCTTCACAGCTCTTGCAGTCCTGTTTGCTTCACAGGTGACTGCACCATTGCGTAATGATGTAGGCCACGAATTTCGGTCTCCCAGGTGTCAAGATGAATTTCAAACGCTTTCAGTGAGATTTTCAGTGTCTTTAAAGCGGTTCCTCTGGCCGCCTTGGGAGCGTTTACCACAACACAGCTCGCCGTATAAAAATTAGTTTAGGGAGCCTGTGATTTGGCATGCGAGTTAAGTGACCAGCCCAGCGAATCTTCATTAGTAGAGTGTGAATACTGGGCATGCACTACAGAAACAAACAGAAATAAAATCCTGTGAATGACATGCAAGTAAATGTAACCTTTACAACGAAACAATGTAAAACCAATCACATAAAACAGTTTAATGATTCATTATCGTGTAGCAGGTTCCCTGCAGATGGTGGCTGGCATCACCACCCACCCAAGAGTTGTTCCTGTCGCTTGCACCTCATTTTCAAGGTGTCTGCTGTGTCCCGTACGCATCTTCGTGCGCACGATCCCTGCTTCTTCTTCATGGAACCGCACCTGTGATAGAATTGGCACATATAAATGATATGATCATTAGAAACACCTGGTTTACCACAAGAGGTGACTTTACACATGGGACAGCCCGGATGAGACAATACGCAACCATATTGGCTACATACTTATTAATAAAGAATTTAAAAATGCCTTAATACATGGTAAGACAATGCCTGAAACTGGCTGTAAAAGTGATTACGTAAACACAAATAAAAGTAAGATTTCAAAGGGAACAAAAGCAGTTAAGAACATGAGATTTAATAAAGGCGCTCGGGGGTAGGGGGGGGGGGGGGTTAAGATTATTTCGAGATCGCGTTAACACAAGAACCGATTACTTGATATTGTGTTTCCTTCCATATTTTACGGTTCTGTACTTCTCGCCCTTCAGAAATTCGTTTTATAACGTAAGTAGACCCGCAAATCACGTTTTATGTAGACGTCTAGACTTGTTCTAGTATGTGTTATTAAATAAAGCTTCCATTTTTACGTACACTGAGTAATGGGGGGAGGGGGGTTTATAGGAAGGAAATACGAAAGGTGGGGGAGGGAGGTGACCTTCTGAACATATGGTGAAGGGGTGCATGGACCAAAAAAGGCTGAGAACCACTGCTCTAGAAAGATTATATCCTAGATTATCGTTTCTAAGCACCGGTGGGTAGCTTTTTCTCCTAACAATGTTGTTCGGGCAGCGGCCTTCTTGCCTTCTACTTGCGGTCTCCCACTGCTGTACGGTTGTACCGTTTACTGCTTGCACTTCGGCCCTATGCGAGAAGACCAGGTATCCGATTACACTACCCACGAAATGGGACGGCCTGTGGTATCATTGGATAAAAGTGCTTCTGGGGAAAATGCCCAGCAATATAATAAGATAGAACCCTGTACCCTCTGAGCCTAAGACGGACACCGTAACCTCTCAGCGACGGCGGCCCTTAGTTCGGAGGTTAATCTCCAGTAGAGGCATCGTGATTTGTCTCCCATCAGTGCTGCGCCGAGGTCAACCCAGCTTCATGAAAATGGGTACCAGACAACTTGCTGGGAAACAAAGGCGACGAGACAAGGAACTGACCACACCCGCATCATATGTCGTGGCTTAGAATATGCGAGAATCTAACACTTCATGTCCCAGCAGCAGTATCTATTCATCATCATCATCATGTGCCATGCCGATAAGCGTGGGCGATCATGTTTCACCATCTCACACGAACATCACAGTCGTGGATATATTATGTGACTACTTTAACTTGTACAATACTTCTGGGTTCACAACAATGCATTTCCTAAATGAATTTAAACACAGAAGTGGTCAAGCCATCTGCTTCGCGCTCCAAAGGTTGTGGGTTCGATTCCGGGCTACGTCTTTCGGTTCACGAGTGCATTTTTCTCGGAGACTCTGGGGTCGTCGCTGGAGCTACGGAGTTCTTGCATTGTGCGACGTTTTCACATGGCCGCCCTGCTGAAAGAGACCGAGTCATATGGGATAAAACCCGGTGCAATGAAGTCTATTCTCTCGACCTTTAAGCAACTTTTTTTAATGACAGAAGCCACAGACAATATGTTACCCGATTTATTGCCTGGCATATTTCGCCGCACCTCTGCGGGTGTAGAGTTACATATCATTTGAAATGAATAACTTAATAATTCATTCAGTAGCATATCCTTCGCAGAACCTCCCTCCCATAACAACCTTCCTGACAACCTCTCGATCATAAGCAAGATGTCCCGCGTCCGATACACCCATCTGGAGATTATCCGCCATATCCTGCACCCATCTTCTCTTTGGCTTTCCTCTTCCTCTCTTCCCAGGCATATACCCCTCCATTATTGTTCTCTCCAAACTTTCGTGACGTTTCAAGTGAGCAAAATATTTCAATTTTCTTTGCTTTATCGTCTTTAATAGCCAACCCACTTCAATATTCTGCTCTTGGGGTATGAAGGCAAAACATGACCGCCCACGCTTATCGGCATGGCACACGATGGATGGATGGAAGTGTGTATGTATTTGTTCTTTTCTTTACCAAAGATATTCTTAGAACTCGTCTATAACATTTATATTCAAAGGCATTTATGCGCTGTTCAACTTGTTTAGTAAGTGTCCAGGTCTCACAGGCGAATGTTGCAAAGGGAAAGATGCATGCTCTTAAAAATCTAATTTTTGTAGTTCTATCTGTCCCACTCCATAATTTATTCAGTTGTTTTAGTCTCTGACGAGCAATTGATAGTCGTCGTTTAATTTCTTTAATTGTGTCACCGTTGTTGGTAATCAATGACTCAAGATATTCAAAATTTTCCACCACCTCCAATATTTCTTCATTAACATATATTTCTTTCTCCATAGTAGTTTATCTGTATGCATTATCTTTGTTTTTGCTATGTTAAGATATAAGTTGTGATTTTCACTATTCAACTGTGTTGAGGCTATTAGGTTTTCTATACCATTCTGTGTTGTGGATAGCAATACTGTATCATCAGCATACCGAATCTCTGGTATGTCATAACCACCAATATTTAGGGCATCAAATAGCCTCCTGTTTACATCATTTCTGACATTTCTCATTATATTTTCGGCGTAGGCCTACAGGTTAAACAAATAGGGGGACAGCACACATCCCTGACGAACTCCTTGCTTGATTTTGAATAACGAAGACACAAACAATAGATTGCACGATTTATTGCCTGGCATATTTCGCTGCATCCATGCTTGATGTCAAACCAAACTTATGTCTCGCCATCTATTCTAACCGCTGCTTGTTGGTCTAGATAGAATATTTTTATGAGTTGTATTACATGTGGTGGGAAGCCAATATTCCTCATGATTTCCCAAAGTTTCTGATGTTGTACACAGAACTTAATAATACTTTGGCTGAAATACTTAAAACAAAAAAGATATTGCTCGAATGTGGAGCATTTGTTATCCCCATGGCAATGTTTCGTTTGGTTTTATTCTTGTCCTGGTTATAGTTTTAAAATATTTTCGTTGTTACCGTATTAGTTAGTTAGTTGCATATCCTTTACAGGACGCCGCAGTCAAAGCCAGCATTTTTTGCTGTTGTGATCTCTTGGCAAGTTTACGTTCAGTAGTTTGTTGTTACAATATAAATGTTTTGCATACCCTTTACAGGACATCGCTGTCAACATCAGCATCTTTCAGCTGTATGTTGATTTCTTGGCAAGATTACGCTCAGTAGTTTGCCATTGCTTTCTGAGCGGCTGGCTCAGTTATCCCGCAAGTCACCAACGGGGATCGAACCGCTCCCATCTCTCGCCCCGCTACGAGACTCTGCGTGATAAACGGGATTACGGAGAAAGTGTTGTAACCCCTCGGCCAGAGAGACCGGCTGTTACAAAATAGGTTTGACAAATTCAAGGAAATACCAAGTCCTTAAACTGTAACACCGAATGCAAACTCGCATAAAGAGATTAATCATGTCCCAAAAATTGCGAAGCCCTGTCGTTCTTTAAAGTCGACAGAAAAGAAATATACATAATATGAGCGATGCGAATGGCACAGTTTTCATAGCAGAACTGAAAGTAGTCTGCAAGCAATTCTAGACAGGAAGTGGAGGGGTGATAAAGGGGGATTCCCATTAAACTAACTAATGCTAGATTCTAAGAAAGTGGAAATTCCCAAGAAATATGTGTATAAGTCAGGAAAATAAATTAAAAGGTCAAACTATTTCAATGTCTAGGCTGCACATTGACATCTCAGTTAGGTCAACAAACAAACTTGTAGTATTAAATATTAAAGAACGTTTGATACCCCCACCCCCAGTTTAGTGCAGAAAGAGTCTGCCTCATTGCGTTTTCATGTATAGTTACAGTTTAAATTTAGTTATTTCCACTCGCCTCCATTTTGTTTTCTCTTGATCCCTAGTTTAGTTTAGTCGCCGGATCAACATCACGGCACACGGGTGTAACCCATAAGTGCTCCGTTCTCCCCTAACTCAAACCTGAGTCTGGAGAAACTCAGCTCAGTGCACGAACTCCGTAGCACCGGCGAGGATCCTGAAATACTTTGGGTAGATTTTTAACTCGAAATTTTGCCCGGGTAGCGCCCGCCTTAGGCTACTCTTTTTCGATTTCCAACTGCCAAGGGATTTTTACGTGCGCCACAATACACACGGGAGTCCGATCTCACTGCCCAGAGATCAGGGAAATTTATTACTAGAAGTCCACGTGAAAAAATCCCGATCCTTACCGGGGCTTGAACCCGGGACCTCCAGCACTCGAGGCGGACATCATACCTCGAGACCACTCAGCCCCCCCACCCCCCCCCCCCCCCCCTAATCCCGCTCGCTTTGAACTCAAGCATAGTCCATACACGCGCTACTACTTCTAGTACACTGGACTGGTGTTTACATGTGGATTAGCTTTCCCTATTACCAGTGTCCCTCGCCATCAGGCGAACTCACTCGGACTTCAGAGGTCCTCACCTCCAATGAGATAATAGTTGTATTATTGCCAAGAATATCCCGTTCAACTCCTCAGGTGTCTATTGACTATTGTTATATAGTAAAATGGATGGTTATGATTTCTGACTGACACTTTTGCTATCTCTTACTGTGTTAGAGTGGGGTCTACTTCGTGAAGTGCTCAAGGTGCCTGTCTCGCGCTGCGGAGGTCGTGGGTTCGTCTCTGGAGTCCGTCATCTATTCACAAGTTGAGTTTCTTTAGCGCCCGTCGCTGTAGCTACGGAGTTCGTGCGCTGTACAAAGCTCGACCGGTCGCTCTACGGAAAGAGACAGAGGGATATGGGATAGAATCCGATGCAATGAAGTAGATTCTCTTGGCTTCAATCCTTTATTGTGTAGATTATATTATCACGTCTTTCAGACAACGGTGATGTTAGTACTGAACTATCCATCTTCATTCTTGCCATTTATATAAGTATGTGTACAGTTTTTCAATGCGCAATTGATATTATTAGTATGTTACTTACACTCTTGACCCCGACATCGCATATGTTAAATGTTGTTAACAGACAGCTTAACTGACTGAGTGCCATAGGATGATTAATCGTCTTAAGCGATTTCCCGTATCTGCCCTTGGCTTATATAAAATAATTTTCTTATGCAACCCCCTTTAATTTGGTCTATAATACTACATACAATATTAGTGGTTGTGCCGACTTCGTGGCAAAGGGGTTACGGGCGCAGTTCATAATCCCGCATACAACGTTCAAAACACAGCTGCGGGCTATTTGGCAGCAGACCGCCTTGCGTTAGTTTTTTTTAATGAAATTGTATGCGTGCCGGTCGTTCAGAAAGCAATGGAAAACTACTGAACGTAAGAAAGAAGCCCGGGAATCACGAACAGTCAAAAAATGCTGGGGTTGACTGCTACGTCCTGTAAAGGAAA